>JAYMTK010002876.1:0-13089 GCA_036897405.1 Pelargonium myrrhifolium | reverse complement strand
AGTAGTCATATGCAAATCGTGTATAATACAGGGGTGCCATGTGTAATTAACCTTTTTTTTTATGATTTGCCATCTTTTCTCTCTCTTTAGTTACCAAAAAAATTGTATTGATTGTACACAAATTTTCACAAATAAAATTTATCAACAAGAAGATAAAACGTATATGAAAAAGTTATATCATCTTGATTAGTGCACCAAGTTCGGAGGCAAGGGCATGAACAAATCATTAGCTAAGGACAAATTCACCCAAGGCCGAAGATATTAGGAAAAAGGAAAGAACAAAGGGAGATTTTGAGTCGAAGTCAAGGACCTCCACCCTCGTGGACGTATTTTGAAGAAACTCATATCCTTAGACTTACTCATTAACATCTCCTCAGCTAGATCTGGTCTCATCCCGTGCTCCGCCGCCTCAGCCAGACGCTGGTCTCCGTGCTCTGCCGCTCATGCTACTCCGGCCGGTCACCATCAGAGTTCCCTTTGATGTTGTTCCTAGGGTTTCGCATTTTTTTCATTTAATGTTTTGTTTCCCGATTTGTTTGGGAACCCCAAGAGTCTAGTCTTTAATTAGTTTTTCTTGTTTCGTGTATATGGTGACTTTGTGTCCCATACTACGAGTCTAGTCATTAATTTTGTTTAATGATTTTTCTCATTTCGTGTATATGGTGACTTCATGTCTCATCCCAAGTATGTACTGTTTTATTAATTTTTTGTCCTAAAAATTTGAATAATATCAGTACTTTTGCCGATCAAAAAAAAAGTTCTCTAAGTTTTGATCAACAAAACTCATTTGTTTAGTGTGTGTGCAGCACATTGAAACCAAACTCAAACAAGCTCATAAACCAAACCCACATTGTTCACAAACCCACCACACATTCCAACCCAACACACACCACCACCAACATCCATGCATGTCAAAAACCAAAAACACATTCCAAAAAACAAGTCTAGAAAAACCTCACCTCAAATAGATTATGATCAGACCCACCACCGCAAATCAGCCGGAGACTCGAATCCACACCAGACCCACATCTGCATTCCACAAACCACTCTGACCCAGATCACCCAATGGGACCCACAAGTGGTGGGACCTCCATATCCAATGCTTCGAAAACTTAAAAGAAAACAGAAAACAAAGAAGAAGAAGCGGTGGTGGTGAAGAAGAAATTTGATTGTTAGCCTCATCCATCAAGAAGAAGAAGAGACGCAAAATGAAATCGTTTTTGTAGGTGACGCGGGTGACGTGACGGTGAAAAAGGGTTAACTTGGTATAGTAGGTTAGTTGGAATTTTTTAATAAAATTTACAAGTCAATGATTCGAAAAAAACTAAAAACAAAGTCAGGAGGCCAACATTTAATTTTGAAAAAGTCAAAGGAATGTGGCTACAATTAACGCATGATTTATAACCTCTCATTTTTTTGTCTCGAACGGAAATGGATCATCTCCTTCACAGAAGTCGCAACAGAGGAGGTTTGGAAGGGTTTCAACCCAAAAGTTGCTTTTTTTTTCCAAAAATTTGATGAACAATTTGCTCCGGTAAAAGTTGCCTAAATCCTATGTGGCAAAGGCGAATAGAGGTCTATCTTTGTTCCCGAACAAGCCTTTACCAGACTTAAAAAAAGAAAAAAAAAAGACAGTGTTATAATCACCGCAGAATTATATTGACAGTCCTCGGACCGTAATTTCTGACAAAGCAGTGGGTGTCTTTGAAGCAAGAGCTCGTGACTTATCTACTTCTATAAATAGAAGCGACACTCGCCGAACTCACTCTTTCGAACCGAATCTAGGGTTTTATCGGTCTTCGCCTTTCTCAGGTTCGCCTCTCTCTCCCTCTCCCTGTCCTTATTTTCTTTTTGGTTTTGTTGGTTTTCTCGATTAATTTATATAAATCTTATGCCTTTTTGCTGCGATTGTTTTCAAGTTTTAGTTTCTGTAGATTGCATGCTGTGTTGTTGGAAGAAATTAGATTAGATTGAATTTTCTTGTAGTTGTCCTAAAATAAAATGTTTTTATTGAAACTAGAGCTGATCTAGTTTCGTATCCAAACACTTGTAGGAGAAAATGCCTCGCTATGATGATCGTTATGGCGGTACTCGTCTCTATGTGGGTCACCTGTCTTCCCGCACCAGAACACGCGATCTCGAGGACATTTTTAGCCGTTATGGAAGGTACTGAGTTTTTGCTACTATACAATTTATGTATATGTGATGTTTTTAATGGTCAATGTCTACACTGGGTGTTACTCAAATTTCTAACTTCTGAAATCAAGCAATTGAATTGATGAACTGTATTGGATATAAGACTTGACTGAGAGTGTGCTCAATTTACATTACTTGGGGTCTGTTGTCGGTAGAATGGGTTATTATTGAACGTTTTAGGTATGTAGGGGATGATATGGCCTTTGTCAAGCCCATGTATGCGTGCTTGGCGTTGTAAGCGAGTTTAAATATCTGTGTCAAAAAGCTGCACCCCTCCACGTGTCTGTGGTTTAACTCAAATGATCTTGTTGAAGGTTTCTTGGCTTTTGCCAAACCTGGAGGTCTATGGTGAGAGGGTGACCTTGGTGGATTTGGCGAGTCTTTCTATAGTGTTATTGCGTATTTTTATGGAAATGGCAACAATCTCAAACTGGTGTTTAGTTCGTCTGTGAGGGGCAAAAGTATCAACCCTTCGAAACTTGTGTGTTGATGGCCTTACTGTTTCTGGCACCCGTTTACGCAGAGTACGCGATGTGGATATGAAGAGAGACTTTGCCTTCGTTGTATGTATTCCCTTCTTTTTCCTCTTTATTTCTTTCACTTGTTTATATATTTATAGACTATCATCTAATGCACTATGCCGTTTTGTGTTGCTGAAACTTATACGCTTTGCAATTATGATCTCGGTGTTCTCCTCTCCTATTCTTGTGATAACAACAGGAGTTTAGTGATCCTCGAGATGCTGATGATGCTAGGCACCGCTTGAATGGACGTGATGTTGATGGATGCCGTATTGTTGTGGAATTTGCTAAAGGGGTGAGCTTTTTAGAAACTGTTTTCCTCCAAGCTTTTCCATTTTATTTTACTTTTTCTGTGATGTTCAGTTTGCTCCTTTCAACTTTGGTAATTAGTTTGTTTCTGTGGTTGTAAATCTATTATATTATCTCTTCTAAAGGAAGTTTGAGTTTTGCAATTAGGTACCACGGGGTTCAGGTGGATCTCGGGAGTATCTTGGTAGAGGTCCTCCTCCTGGTTCAGGGCGTTGTTTCAATTGTGGACTTGATGGCCACTGGGCTCGTGATTGCAAAGCTGGGGACTGGAAGAACAAATGTTATCGCTGTGGGGAACGGGGCCACATAGAAAGAAATTGTCAGAACAGTCCCAAGAAACTTAAGTATGCACTCTCTCACACTCTCTAACTTGTATATGCCCTGTAGATAATTTACATCATTGTTATCTTGTTTGAATTCTTTGTAGACGCGGACGAAGTTACTCGCGGTCACCTTCTCCTCGTGGCAGAAGCAGAAGTCGTAGTTACAGCAGGGGACGCAGTTACAGGTATGCATGTGTAATAATTATTTTGTTTCACTGTTTGCTAGGTCCGATCAATCCTAGTATCTGCATTATGGATTCCTTAGATTTTTAGTACTACATTTCTGGTTTCATTTTATACATTCGAGTGCTGAATGTTTCATTTTCTTGTCCAGCCGTTCTCGATCACCTGTGAAAGATGATAGAAGATCAAGGAGCCCCCGTGACAGCCGAAGCCCAAGGCGATACAGGTCCCCATCACCACCAGTGAAGGGGAGGAAACACAGTCCATCCCCTGATCGTAAAAGCCCACAAGAGAGGGACAGCCTCTCACCAGAGCGCAGGCAGGCCAATGGGTCAGATTACAGTGGGAGTCCTAAGCGGAAGAGCAGAAGCCCATATGATGAAGAAGACGGCCGTAGGGATAGAAGCCCTGTTGAGGAGAATGGGCACAGTCATAGTCCTAGCCCCATCCCTAGGGATGACAGGAGCCCCGTTGATGATGATGATGATAATCAGGGTTCACCTAGAGGCAGCGAATCAGCTTAGAAGTGGTTTTAATTTATGTTTTTTTTTTTTTTTATTTCTTTCAGAAACTCTCATAAAAGGAATAGCTTGGTTGAATGGATTATTTGCTACTCAAATTAGATATACTGTTGTTGAGATTTCCTTTCTAATTTGTATTTGGATTAGTACTTTACAAGTCTTTGGTATGCAGTTTGTGGATAATCTTTCAAGGGAATTGATGGAAGTAGGAACTAGTACTACAGCTGTGGTTTTCTGAGGCACTAAGGCTTTGTTTGGGAACTCTACTTCTCCTTTTGCCTCCTTGTCAGGCCAACTAGGATAAAGGAGGAAAAGTCTGTTAAACTTATTTATCTCTCCTCCTCCTTGCCATGCCACCTAAGCAAAATGATGAGAGAGAATGAAAATTCAGAAGTTACAAATGAGTTCCTGCAGAGAAGAAGGAAGAGAGAGAAACCCAGTTTTGAACCAAAATAAGCTCATGGGTAAGTTAGAAAAATACCCCTCTAGGTTTACCAAACAAGCTCTAAGTTTCTAGTTCCTTGAATATCTACAACTTGAAAACAATACCATATATAGAAAAATACGTTATTGCATAGGTGACGAAAGAGCATTCCAATGCACTAGGTGTATACTTGGGCATGTTTATGGCACATTATAGAGCATTCTATAGATGCGGTCTTTTCAGCTTGTAACGTCATTTGCCAATACAATATTATTAACTGTTGTGTTCTATCAGATTCTCTCTATACAAGATCATTCAACAACGTAGTTTGTCGGCAAATTATCAGGGCGAATTGTGCCAAATACTATACATGTAAATAAAGAAAAGCAGTTGCTTCTGGGAATCTTTCGGCCAATTTACGTGAGAGTGGCCAGAATGTGTTACGACTTTGTACTAGTTTCCACAATCTTGGCCCGATGTTTAATTAATGAAAACTACCAGCCAATCTCATGACATAGATTTTATACATTAAAAAGAAACATCTGCAAACTGCATAGACCAATCGAAATTTGTGTTTTTGCATATGTACATTTGGTAAGCCTTCAAAAGGGTACCGCTCTTGAGCAAGAATGATCTTGAATAAGGGTTTTTAAGTACAATTTTTTCTCAAGAGAAGGGTCTTCAAGCTCCAACAGCTCTGGAGCCATCTAGGCATGGACATTTAAGATATATAGGCCTTGACCAATTCTGAAGTGGTGCAAACAAAACCTGTTCTTGGACATGTGATTTTATCATTGTTCTTCTTGGCCATTTCTTCAAGAGCCTGCCACAACAAAGATGACATTAGGAGAATCAACTAGAGACTTGAGTATATAGTACTATTGCAATAGTGCAAACCTTAGTGCTGTAGACATAGCCATTGGGCAAGACCATGGGTGGATTCTCTGTATCCATGAGCTGTTTTGTTATGTAGCAAACAAGCTTCGAGTGGTGTTGCTTGGAGTATGGTAAAGGTTCTGATAGTTTGCGGAAGCTCTCTTGTGACAGTGGATCTTCCTTAGTGCAATCATTTTCGTAAGAGAATCTAGATCAAGTTAAGGCAATAGAAGATACTAAAATAGAGCAAGAAGTATCACACACAAAAATGCCTCTCCCAATAACAGAGTATACAAACAATTGTTACTGAACCATACGATTCTTTGTGATGGAGGATTGATAGCTAGGATTAATATCCAAGTCTACATGAGAAAAAGATGCAAAATCAATCTCAAGAACTCAGTCTTGGTTTCAAGTCTAGAAGCTACATGTAGACGTTAACCCAAATAATGTCACTTGTGAGCTGATGGCCCTAATAAGAACTAGGTAATTTAATGAAATCTGAACCACGGAAAGAAGAATTTACCATGAAAACCCAAGTTTTCATAGTAGACAGCAAACATAAATGTGACAACACTCCAAGATGATAGCAACAAAATGAATATAATGAACTTTTCTTTCTAGCCACTAAAACACAAAAAGGACACTTACCAATTTTACAGTCACTTCTTCTTTTCCCCAATGTTCACTCTTTAATCCACACAAAAAAAAAACATGGGCAGTAGACTAGCATAAAAAAAATACTATTCCCTTCGTCCCAAAATGAATCCTTGATTCTCTTGAATTTTTGTCCCAAAATGAGTGTCCTCTTTCCTATTTTAGTAAGTTAGTTATGCATAAATTGTCAATAGTATCCCTTAACACATGATCATAAGGATACAAGGGTAAATATACCACACAAACTAACTTCTTCTTAGTTTTTCTCAAAATAGAAACAATGACACTCATTTTGGGACAGAGGGAGTATTTTTTAAGAGAAAATAGATTTCCTCTGTTGGACGGAAGATGTTTTCCAATTTTCAGTGATTGTAAAGGAATCTCGCCATGACAATAAAATATTTCCATCAATTAATATTGGTTACTGAACTAACTAAATAAACTAATAGATGCAGGCAATTCCACAAGAACAAAACTCAGAAAACATGGATACGGAGTTTTAAGAGCAGATAAGCCTGCTTGTAGAAAAATATTCAGCAAAGGTTCCACAGTCATGCCATATAACTTATAAAACTCCTGTTTGAATTGATCCACCAGCTTATCCCATTGCTTTGGTTCAAACAATTCCTGGAAAGTTTGGAACAGAGTTTATCAACTCCCTTTATGATCAAAGTATCAAACTAAAAAATATGGTTAATGATGTGAATAACCATTGAGGGGAAGTGTAAATGCATATGCTGAATGTTAGGACTAATGAGGCATACAAAGTTACATTTCTTACTTTATATGTAACCTGTTCATTTCTGTTTTCTTTGTACAAGAGTCTTATTATTTGATCAACTTTCAGTACAGATGACTTTTACAAACCCGACAATGGCATAGATGCAAACATTTAAGGCAGATGAAACCAACTGGTCCACCTAAACAGTAATTTGAACTTAATTCCAATATCATATCATACTACTGGTAGCTCTGGTTTAAGTTTGTAAAACTCACCTCCCAACATTGACAAAAATAATCAAAAGAGGTATTCTGTCATAAAAACTGAAATCTTAGTTGAGAGATGTGGTTATGAGTTATGACTATCAATAGTTTAGGATCAAAGCATTTCTGTAAACTGCCCTACCAGTTATCATCTGTATCACCACTATTGTCACTAAAAATCTGTGCATTACTTGGAAGGGCATTTCTGCTAAGAACCACAACGTCCTTTACCACAAAAATAAATCTACTAGTGATATGAAGTTAAATTAAAACTGAAAATTCTGCCAAATTTAATTAAAGAAGATTTCGGCAACCATGATATGATGAACAATAATAAAGCCTCGAATTATTATCCCATATATTTTAATCATACTGAAAGTGCTGAAAAGTGAAAATAAAAGAGAGTCAAACAGTTCATGTCATCAGCCATTTTTCTTTTTATACATCATTACATGTTTCATGTATTTTTGTAATCTACAGTAATCAAGTAATTGCATTTTTTATAGTATCCAAAAAAAATAGAAAGCAACTATAAACATACAGAATCCAGTCAATCTGAGTTAAACATCATGATTAGGTATGATTATATAAGTAGTACATGAAACAAAAATCATAGTCACTGATGTTACCTTGTATGTTGAACATTCCGTAGTACTCTTAAAAGCCAGTGTTGCCAAGTACCTCTGCAGTTCTTTCATATGGGTGGTTCCCCAAGGTGCAAGGTACTTCCGAGCATATGCAATAGCATGTGTGTTGCTTTCTGCTCGAACCAATTCAATGAACTCTTGAAGTCTTAATTGAAACTCTATTGTGCTCTGCATTGATTACAAAATAAATAAATAAATAACGGTTAACCGTCTGTTGAACATGCTGACACAACATTTAAGATATGCTGCAATAGAAGCAATTCAAAACTGTGGTTAGAAGTTAGAACATATATTATTGTATCAAATTCAAGATAGGAACTAGGTTAGAGCTGATGCCATAATAAAGTCTTCTCAACCTTAAAGTCAACAACAGATGTGGAGAGAGTCCAACTTGTAAGATCCATCCATGTAGCATACAATGTATACAGGAGCATGCTTTGGTATTTCTATCTAGCATGAGTTTGTATGTATCTGAGTCACATTTGTCAGCATTTAGCACCACAAATCTCACAAGTTAGCTGGTGTGTTTACCAATAGACGCCCTCTGCATTGCTAATCATGGTGCAACTATGCCACAAGGTTCGTTCTAAGGAATAACTCACTCGAAGCAAGAAAACTTGCAGCGATACACTCAGGAAAGTTATTTGATTGACAAACATAAAATTTTCAACAGAACTTAATGTTCCAAATAAAAATCCACAACATTCTTTGTTTTTACTTATTTATGGATCCCCATGCAGACCATTACGCTCCTGAGTCACACACTGTACATGCATTGTCATTTTAAATATAAGTTTGTTAAGAGTATAAAACTATTATTGGGTCTTCAACTATCAGCTTAAACTTTTAGTTGAGAAGGTTCTTTACAAAGTTAATGATAGGAAAGAGAGAGGAATCTAATCAAATCAAAACCAATAGGCAATAACACCATCACTACCAGATGAAGCATTTATGCTCGTATTTGCACAACAAATAGTTGAAGCCTGTAAAAGAAAATTCACACACATCTAAAATATATGTACTTTTGACTCATTCTTAGTAAGGAAAAAAAGAAAAGGAAGTAGTTTTGACGCATAATAATCATTTGTACACGTCTTCACAACTCAACTGCTCAATCATTGAAAAAACTCATTGCATTTTAAAACCCTTTTATGGGGAAATCCAGCGAGAAATGCTTCATGGAAGCGATGCCACAAAAGAGTTGCGAGAGTTGTTAATGGAGAAAATTATTCAATACAGCTAAGAGCTATGCCTATCAGCAAGGGTTATCCGCCTTTGATGAAACAGCAGCAATCATCTATGGGTAACTTTATAAGTTCAATAGAAGAAACACAAAACAAACTAAGGCCAATCACTCAAACTTACTAAAGCACAGAAATAGAAAGAGTAGAAGATATACCACCATAATGAAGAGAACAAGAGAGAGACTATGCAAAAAAAAAAAAAAAAAAATCTCAGGTAAAAACTGTATAGAGTCAATCAATGGGAAACCCTGAAACTTCTTATTTGTCACACATTAACCATCAAGTGACAGATATAAAATTTAAACAACATATACTGCCACAAGGCCCACAACTAACTTTGAATTTACAATTCGAAACAAAATGTTTTCCTCAGATGAATAACTAGTAGTTGATCCAAAGTATATTTACCAATCAAGTAACGAGTATAAACATCATCATACTAATATTAGAGTTGTTGAACCTTAAAACATGTTTATTCTTTTGTGTTTTCCAGAATAATTAATACGATAAAAGAAAAATCATAGTTGTAGTATATACCTTTGACTTTTTTAACCTTGACTTGTTATCAGCACACCAGGCTAGCGCAGGAGCAACCTTTTTATTCTGAAGGGCGTCTATAACCTTTTTTGCTTCTTGAAAAACATCAATATCAACAAGCTCCTGGCACATAAAAAATACGAAAATTTCGGGAATATTGGAAAGATTTTTCATCAGAAGCAGCATGCTCAGCAATTTGAAATTATCAGCTAAATGGCTGAAATTGCATACGGTCAGTATTTCCCCTGGGTAGGTCAAGCTACAATTCATCAATATTTTCATTGAAGAATCTGCAATACAATGTTTTATTTATCTTTTTAATGATCTGTATCTTCAGTTTACCATTCCCACAAGTTCTCAAGATAAAAACACATTGAGGATCATACCCAATGTTTGAAGACTTGAACAGGAATTTGAATTACAAAACAAATAAGAGAACATATATACCAAATGCATAGCTCATAACATGAAAACATAAACCAAAACTACCTGTATACTGCTAATTTCTGTCAACTTCACAGCACTGTCATAATAAGACATTCGTAGCATATAATCCACCAGAATTCGCTTCATGCGTGTATTGTTCCAATCGGAAAAATTCTCTGCATCTACTGATTCCAAGTGATCGAGTCTAGCTCGGCACCTCTGTGCTTGCAGCTGCTCTGTTCGGGTACCTTCTTCGAGCTAATTGATCCAGAACAACATATACAACAGTAAAAATCTATAAAACTTGTGTACTTACTCGCCATCCAAACAGAGAAAAAAGTAGGGCAGCGTACCTTTCTCTTGAGCCCTTGCCATTTGGAGACCAGCGAATTGAGGTGGTCAACCGCCTGATCCCTCGAGAAGTTACCATCGGCGGCCTCGGAGACGCCGGAGATGACGGCGGAGACCTCTTTCTCGACTGCGCGATTGTTCTGTCGGATCGTCTTCTTGTAATGCTCGAAAGGGACTCTGAGGAACTGGTGCTCCAGCTTCAGTGAATCCCCCAATTTGTTCAGTTTGGAGGACGGGGCGTTGGCTCCGGCGGCCGCAGCGACGGCGACTGCGGTGCTGGGGGTTGTGGATGCGGCGGTGGAGTTGCCGTTCGGGAGGGACTCCGGCTCCATCGCGATTGGGGTATTTGGAACACAAAATTGGTTATTTGGAATTGAGATTCCCCGATGGAAACTGAATTACTGTGGAATTCTTTTTCTGGGAATTTGGAGTTCCCCACGGATAAATGGGTGACAAGGCGAAACGACGGCGTCTTAAACTTTGAGAAGTAGCCTTAGGCAAGAAAGAGTGTTTGGATTAGCCTCGAAGAAAAGAAAAAAAAAGTTCCCGATTTCTTGGAATTTTTTTTTATAATTATGATTATTATTATATAAGCCATAAAATACTTCATAGATTAAAAATTCTCAAGAAGAGAATAATTATAGATACACGATCATGGAGTAAGAAAAAACTCCATTGAATGAAAAGAGGGAGAACCAAACACTTACAAAAACCAAAAACAAAAAATGAATATTGAAAGATGAAACACGCTAGGCCACATTAATGCTCTGTCATGCCACGTCAGTGTCATCAAACGTAAGTAAACAAATCGTTGGCCGGAAACTGAGGATGCCGGAGAAAACTCTGGTAGGTTTGGAGAAGTTGGAACTTGAGATGATGATTAGAGTTTCAAGAAAGCAAAATTGCCTTGCTAGGAAGGCAATTGGTTTGTATTTTTTTTTTAGATCGGCGAACGGTACTTTCATTAAACGTCTCTCTAATGGATATAAATAAAAGTACAAGAGCTCAACGGGGCAAAACATAGATACCAAAAAAAGAGAGCATAGAGCGAAAAAAAAAAATGAAAGAATGAAAACATAATACAACTTAGATAGGTCGGTGATTGACTTCGATAACGTGAAACCGTTCGATGACTTCTTCTTCCGAACCTTGAGCCTGAACCCACAAAGACTGACAGAAATCCCATTGGGGAGTTGCTGATGTGGAGGGAGATGAGGGAGAGAGAGGATGAGGATTAATGACACGGGATGATCGGGGACGGTGGACCGAGGGGAGGCAAGCGGGACGGGAGCATGATTTTGGGAGACCCGACACTATTAAATAAGACTCAGCGTAATTAATGGGCTCAATTGATGTTAGATCAGTAAGGGGGGAATAGGCATGAGGGTTGGGCATAACGATAAGATTATGCTCAACAACATGGGTCGAACAGTCATTTTGACCGGAGTCGGAGCCAGAGGAGCTACTGAAATTCCTGGGAGGGGCGCTAAAGCAAAAGGATGCAAATCGAAAGGTCTGCATTTACAGGCTAGAATGCTAAAGAACGATCCACCGATGTTGAGATTGCTCACCATGTGAATGAGACTGAGCTTTCTAGCTAGTGTGAATCAAAATATGAAATTGATCGAGATGCGAGCCTTGAACAAAGCCGAGATGGCAAAAGAGAGGGTCGTCGTAAGAAAGTGAGATGTTGTGCATCGTGTCTAGATTCCAAGCGTGGAAGGGAACACCACAGATTAAGACCCAACAAAACCTCCCGCCTCTCAATTTGAAAGGAAACCAATCAATGAAAGAGACGAGCCACAGGGAAAACCAACATCACCCCGAGCTCTCCATGGCACCCAAAAGGTTTTTGTCAGAAAAGGATAAAACAAAAACCTTGGGGCCAAAAACGTGAATAGAGTTGTCAAAAATGTTCTCACCCAAAATCGGTCACAGAGGTAATCACCTAAGACGTTTTCTCTGGAGATGGCAAAAATGCTCTATTTGAGTTTGTTAGTCAAGTGTGAGGAGACCACCCCTGAGCAAGAGGAGGGTGGTGATGGTCCACGAGGGTTGTTGACGGAAGACGCTTGAGGATTGGACATAAAAGATTATGTGGGGGGTTTATGAGAGCTAAAAGTAATATCGACAATGATGCGATTGTTCAATATAGAGCTCCCTCTTAAGATGGAGTAAACACGATTTGCTTCGACAAGATTATCCACTGTGACGAAATCAAATCTTCTACCTTTGAGATTCAGTTTCCTCGGAATGATGCAGTGATGGACATTTGTGTGTTGCCTAAAAATGTTCTAGAGCCAACTGGGGTTGATGAAGGGTGGGAGATTTTCCACAAAAATGGTGGTGAGAAAAGCCATCGGCGGTTGACCGAGAGTTGAGGGAGACGGGTTGGTAGAAGCGGGGGCTCAATCTAGATTGTAATGCTTGATAACTTGGTCGGGTTCTACCGATGACAAAAATGAAACAACATGAAAGAAAGACTGCGTGCCATGACGATTGGATATGAAACAATGAATGCTTCTTGTTGGGGTGGTCAGGAGAAGATATGATGAGCTGGTGAAGGCAGATATGAGCGGATCTGGAATGGACAATGGATTCACTATGGTGAATGATCCGAACTTGAATTTGATTTCCATCGAGATTGAGAAGGAGGTTTGATAAAAGGACGTGCTTTTTTGATCCTGGTCGGCAATGGAGACTGGTGGTAGTTTTTTTTAATAAGCAGAGACTGGTGGTTGTCGATGGTTGTGAGCAATGAGCAACTGAAGAGGCTTCAATAGCGCGATGACTAAAAGGGATATGCGAACAATGACTTGTCATGAAGACATTTGATATGCAGCTAAGCACACCCAGAAAATGAAGGAATGAAATATATATATATATATAT
>JAYMTK010002875.1:0-13092 GCA_036897405.1 Pelargonium myrrhifolium | reverse complement strand
ATATATATATATATATATATATTTGTATATATAGAAGCTTCATTACTTTCTGCAGACTTTAGTGTCCTGAGGACCACATTAGGTTGGAGTTTATGGGGTCCTTATAGTATATAGCCAGTACTATGTAAATATTCATGACCAAGTAGCTCGAGCTCGCGGCAAGTAAATTCAATATTCACTTTGTTACAGTGTACGTTTTAATTTGTATACATCATATTAATTTTAAGAAAAATTAAAATTATGCGTGTGTGTCTTGCGCACGTACAAGAAAGGGAATATTAATGTGTGGAAACACATAAGACTAAATTAATTGGATTATATATTAAGAGTAATCTTGGATTATTTTGTTTAATTTGTTCCTTATTAAGAGGGGAATGAAGTGACCAAGTAGCTTGGGGTGGAGTTGCCAAAATGGGATGAAAAATTGATTTAATTTTTGTTTGAAAAAGAGCATTTTAGGTTGGCACATGAAGAAGTGGAAGAAAACTTGACATATTTGGTGTATGTGATGTATACAAAGCTATAGCAAGTACTATTGGACAAATACTATCATTTTCCAAACAAGGCACTTAAAAAACCCCATGTCAAATTAGGTATGGCAAGTTGCTTGGGAGAAAAGCAAGAATATGATGTTACATGAAAGGCAAACGCTGGGAAGGATCATTTCAATTAAAAAATTTGTAGTATAAATTCAACGTTAATGTTAAACTTGAAGGTCATCGCACATGACATTAATATACGGCTCGATTGTTGAAACGGTTAGATTGAACGGGCGGTTACCCCATATAAGAATATCAATTCGGTTTATATTTGGTTGAATGATCATTCAACTAAAATGAATGGTCTTTCTACGCACAAATCAAACTGTTAAGTTCATTTTTTTCTTTTAAATGTAATTAGATTTTCTATTTCTCATCAGTCCAACCACAAAGGTCTAACGGGAATGAGGTGAGTCATTTATCTTCTATTATCGATGCACCCATAAAGTTAAAAACGAAAATGGTTTGGGCTTCTATCTATCTCTCATCATTATACCTGTAAAATCATAACAAATTTACACATGAGAGGACGTATTGAAATATATAATATTAAAATTCAAATAGAGAGTTCAACAATCAATTTGTTCTTTCATTTGAGTCTGACTCTCTAGCACTAATAATATTTACATCAAATTTAATGTACAAACAAGTTAAGGCATAAAATCCAAGGGTATCGGCGCATTTAGTAGCACAAGGTAGCGTGAGTGGGAAAAACTTTTGGGTTCGATCTCCACCTTGTACATGTACATGGAGAAAGATGAGAAATCTAACATGTGACCAAGTCCCGAATGAAGATTAGTATTTGATTAAACCCCTTGAATACCTCATGATATTATATATATATATATATAGTAAAATGTGTATAAATTGACTAATATAACTTTATATCAGTTGCAACTTAACCAGGTCAATTAAGATATGACACCTCACTAAATTCACTTATACCCACCCAAGTGAATTTGTGGAAGTGGAGTGGCCCGTCCAGATCCATAATTTTAAATGAGATATCATCACCTTATTAGTGCAACTGATATAAAGTTATATCACTCTACTGATGCTCATATTACTCGGGTGTGTATATATATATATATAGTAAAGCCCCTTGATATTTAAGGTAATTTTTATTCACATGTGTTATTGTATTTACAAATAGTGTATAAAATGATGAGTATAATTAAATAATTGCATCACTTTCAGTTGTATCATCCCACCTATATATAATATAATAGTCCAAAAGTGAAAAAATAAGACATATGATCATATAAATGCATGTGTATGGATGGTTTTGGACCACAGCTACAACAATTTGTTGATATTGAACAATTTGTTGATATTGAAGTCTAAAGATGAGAGTGAAAGATGCCCATTTTAAATACATTACCTAATTCCATAAATGCCACATTACCTGTCTACATCACATCACATGACACTAACAAATTAGCTTTGAAACCAAAATCTACATGACAACAATTATTAAAATACACATATATTTTTAATATTTAATTTGCATGTACTACTTCAATTACATATCTAATTGTCTCTTGTGTTTTTTGTTTAACTTTAATTATTGATTGTCTTTGAAGCTATCATGATGATCCCTTATTTTCTTAACTGTATACACAAATTAGAAAATGTTCCAATGATAACTATTAATTAATGTTTACCTTCTCACCCAAAAAAAGTTTTTGGTTCAAGTCAAAAAGATAATTTGGTATGCAATTAATTAATGAAATTAATTCATAATTAAAATTCAAATAGAGGTCCTGGTTCAATCTAAATAAGTATTGAAGGATACACCTCAATGACTCTAAAATTATATTTTGGGAGGTGATAAATTCACCACCTCTTTTTTATATATTATGACAAAATTGTCTTTGCATCTATTTTAATGTATTGTAATAAATTTTCAAACATAATTTCATTATTTCGAATCCTTTTTTCACTTGATGCTATTGATAGGTATACACAAAATTAATGTATCGTTCAATTAATCTCTAGGAGTATTTTTTTTCTATAACATTTAGGGTTACATGATTTATATTTTCCAACTTATCGAAATTTTGACTTTAAACTATGTCCTCCAATCTTTTCTGTTCCAACCATTGGACTACTAAATTTTGCACTAATTTTTTTGTTTATAACATTTAGGGTTACATGAATTTTTTTTCTTATGTTCTTGAGTGTTGATGATTTCAGTTCAAAGGGAAAGGGTCAGAGACGGATCCATGTGTATGTGTATGGGCTGCCCCCAGTGGATTTCTTTTATTTAAAAAAAAACACCTATAAATTTTATAGATTTTCATATTTGTCCCTCCATGTTTTAGTTTTTGCCCCCACTGAAATATAAAAAAATTGTTTTAGTAAGGACTCAAACCTAGGACCTCAAAACAACTTTACTGTTAGTTTAGCTAATTGAACTATCTTATTTTATTTTGCATTGTTTCACCCAAAAAAATGATATTTAATTCATTTTCCCAAGATCTAATGTAGAGTATGAGTGATATTTGTTTAGAAGTTCATGGAAACAATTCACTTCCTTAAAAGTTAGCATGTAATATATGTCTTAATTTTTCTTTGATAATCTCGTTTCATAGTGTAGCAAAGTTCAAAATTGGTAGTAATAAAAACTGCAACATATCATTAGAGCTTGTAATTTGGAGTTGAACTCGTAGCACCCAAAATTCAACCCGCAATTTAGTGGGTTAAACTCACTCATAAAATAGATTCATTCAATTTTTTTGTTAGATTTTTTATTCAAAGATGATGCAAGTAAATGAGATTAAAAAGTAACATTCTTGGAATGGACCAAAATTTGATTGACATACATTCAAAACGATCTCGCGGTATATTCATCAGTTTGTTATAACTTATATTGTCTTAGATCATATCAAAATCGTTTAATTTTGAAGATTTTCTCAGACAAAATATCAATATCAATCAATATGATTAAATTTATGATTTACAAATAATTTATTGGTTCTTAGTTATTTGTTCCGGTAAATTATGAATGTTCATATTAATTAATAGAAAATGAACATCATTTCTTTGAATAGATCTTCTTCTTGTATTCAATTAATTTATTTCTATATAACAACACAGTAAAAAATTGCGAAAATTCATTTTCGATCTGAAGTTCAAAAACTCGCCTAAAATCTGAATTGAAAGCTACGCTTATTATAATAATATCCCAAGATGAATGATTATAGACAAAAATGAAGTTACACAAGAGTTGACTGCTGAGATGTCCATATATTAAGTTTAATGTCTCATGTTGGGTGATGACAACAACTAACTTAAGCAACTCATCCATTAAAAGTTGGAGACATTTTTAGGTTGCATGCAAGCCAAACCCACCAAGAAACCTATTCTCACATATATGACACCTTTGATTTTGATGTACACCTGATTTATGTTTTTACTATTTATACTATTTCAAATATAATTTATGAAGAGGAAAACACATTTTTGTGAATAAATTGGACACCTAAAAAGCTAGCCAAATCAAATACCAAGCACATATTACCATGCAAAGAAAAAAGAACCCATGTGGAACTTGGATTTTCTTTGAACATCATAGTATTAATCTTTTTAAGCACTTTAATTATAAAGTTGTTTTTATAGTACATATATGAATAAATGTTCATAAAATCTAATTAGTTCATATTGTACAACATATATGGACAATATGTTTTAAAAGGATAATGAAATCAAACATGTGTGCAAAATAGGATCACATGATGTATGAGACCCAACTATTTGGGCAAGATAATTGTGCCCTCAATTTGTTGTTATCTTTACCCAAAACAAGATTTAGGTCACAAGTGCATGCATATGCATCTTGGGGAACGATTCACAATAAAGAACCTAGTGTTACGACGTCATAAAAGAATGAGTCTGTTTTAAATGTTATATAGGCAGTATTCGTCATGTGACATATTCATGTACTTGTTATGCAGATGTTGATCAATGTTGTTAATGATGCATGCATAACCTTGTTGCCCAAGAGTGTGTTTATTGCGTTTGATATCCCTGAAAAAGAATGGACAGTCCTCCTTTTGAATGTGGAAATTTGGGACCCACACAAGGTTGGTTCTCTTAGTCCGTGACACTAGATTCAATATTCATCTCATTTCTTCACACGTACTAAAGACTCGCACTAGTACAAGAATAGACGACAAGGAACGAGAGTCCTACAACTACGGAGTTTGAAAGGGGTCATTTTATACACCGTCTCACTCTTACTTCACGTTTTGATCTCAAAATCATAGGACAACTACCTTATCGTTGTGTTAGGATCATACAGAATAGAACAATATAGGAAAAAAATTATCTTTGCATATAAATCTGGTTCAAAATTTCCTTACAAATATACCAGAAAGTTACAGTTAAGGTAATAAAAAGAACTACAATGAACAAAGTTGGTCTGAGAACTATATATAAATAAACAGATAGAAGCCAAACAAAACTGAAGAAATGAACTAAAGTTTCAACTCTCTAGTTCACTCTGGATCCAATCTTGGGAGCAAATCAAAGCTTGCACAGTAGTTGGAACCAAAAAACTGCGATTGCGATCGAGCACTTTACCTCGGGTGGTGAATGCAGATTCTAATGCGACTTTTGACATTGGAACTGCAAGAACATTACGCGCCATCATAGACAAAACAGGATACCTTGGAGTGTGAACTTTCCACCAGTTTAATATGCTAAAATCGGCAGCATTGCGAGGAAAAAGAGGTTCTTCCAAGTACTTGTCGAAGTCTGACTTTGAACCTTGACTCTGCGAAGTTTCGTGGACATATTTGTCGAAACCAATCAACCTGTCTCTTCCACCGCTTCCAGAGATCGATAAGCAGCCATTGTTGCCACTCACTTGCCAAGCCAGACCTTGATCAATGGAAGCTAATGGGGAGCCGATAGAATGCTCGTTGTAAAGTGCCTTGACGCAATTAGAAACATCATCAATGCGCTCTGGAGCAGCATCGCCATAAATTTGTGGAAAATAATATTCTAACATCTTCATCTTGTATCGAGGATCTAAGATGACTGCAACGGCTAACCCTAAGTGGCACTTTTCCCAGTATACATCGAACTTGCTTTTCATCTTTCTTGCCAGAGAAGTAAGATACTCATCTGAATTCTTGCACCATTCAATCAACTGCAAGTGAAAAGCGCAGATGTCATCAAAATATGAGTTTGCAGTTGGATACTTGGTTGCGATAAGATTAGTGAACTCGACAAAGAACTTCAAGTAATTCGTAATAGCACTGGTTCTGTCCCACTCAGTTTCAGATGGGCACATAGTGAATGTGGGATCTTGCTCTTGCAGAAGAGCAAATGCAGCTTTGTACTCTAGGGCAGCTTCGAGCATGAAAAAAGTCGAGTTCCATTGCAACGGATTATCAACGTATAAACACTTTTGACTCTTTACTTCAACTTGTTGGACTATCTCATTGAACTTCTCTTGTGTTGCTTGTGAACATTTAACGTACCTAATGCATTCCCGTATCTTGTGGATCACCTCGTATAGTGCTTCCATTGCATCTTCAACCATCAGTTTGAGAACATTTGCTGCACAGCGAACATCAAAGAACTGACCATTACAGAAGAGAAATCTGTTCTGGGATAGCCGATCTCTAATTCTTAAAGCAATGCTGTCAGAGGTAGAAGAACTATCAAATGTCATGGAAAACAACTTGCGGTCAATATCCCATTCCATAAGACAGCTCATGATGAACTCTGAATGTGTATCTTCTGTATGAGAAGGATCAACCAAAGTGAAATTTAGAATCTTCTTCTTCAATTGCCAATCTTCATCGATGTAGTGCGCTGTCAAACTCAGGTACATGGCATCATCCATGGACAACCATGTATCAACACTGACACTAATTTTCCCAGGTAACTTGTCCAAAACCTCATACACCTTCTGTTTCTCTTTCTCATAGATTTCAAGACAGTCAGCTTCAACTCTATTAAAGGTCACAAGATCAAACAAAGGTTGTAGATCTTTAACAAATACTTTAAATCCAACATGATCAACCATAGTTAATGGATAGCCATGTAAGATTATCATGCGAGCAAGATCAAATCGGCTTCGCCTTTGATCAAAGGAATTAATACTAACCGGGTTAAGCACATCATCTTTCACCTGATCATGTTCAAATTTAATACTCACGAGGCTAAGTGCTTCGTCCTTTTTCTGCTCTTGATCAAAACTGAAATCTGTCAAAGCAAGTGTACCTTCCTTTTTCTTTTCTCTGGCAGGAAGTATTTGAGGTTTGGCAGGATTAGATCTTCTCTGACACCTGATTAAATGATTCCTCAAATGAGACGTTCCACTAGTGCTTGAGCCACTGAGTTTCTTTTTACAATGCCTACAAACAGCCACACATGTGTCACCTTTCTTAAATCGATCAAAGTCATTCCACACAACAGATTTTAATCTGCTAGATTTGACTATGACTGCCCCTGATAAATCCATATGCATGGACTTGGAATACCAATCTGCACAACGGAAAATGCAAATGTATTACTACTAGAAAAAAAAAAATTCATGTTGGGAAAATAAGTCTTTAACACCAAAGTATAAAATCAATAGCATATACTTGGTTATGAGTTAAAGAAGAACAAACAAGGAACTAATTTGAAATACCCTCAAGGTTTGCCATACATTCATTTTCAGAACGCCAAGTCCTTGTTAAAATCGCAAGTAAATAACAGCAATTAGGATTAAAAGCTGTATGATGTCCTCAGTGATGATCATTAGGCATTGTTTAATAAGCTCCCACGTACAATAAAGTACAACGTATGTACGTACATACCAAAACCAGATGAATAGCTAATTGTAAATGAACAAGCAGTTCAACTAGAAAACCCAGACAGTTCCTAGCTCGGGTAATTTATGATGCAAATAAGCACCTAAACTTGTCAGACCCAGAGAAATCTTAGTTGAGATGACAGTGCGTCAGCAGGTAAAGATAAAATGTTCTTATAAATCACCATGAGTAGAAACTGGATATAGTAAATAATAAATATGAACCAGCGATGAAGTAACATGATAAAGTTGTGAGAAAACTCCACAAAAACCTTCATCGAAACTACAGTGTTATATTTACATTAGTTATAAGAGTGCATTTTTCACTTAAAACTTGTTATCTTTCTTCCTGTTTTTTAGTAAAATGGAGACAAACTAACAGCAGTGAATAGGTAAGGATATGCACCTTCTATTTCTAAAAGAAGCACTCTGGTTCCAATAATGAAAAATTTCTAGAGCAATAGCAATATAGCATTACATTCTGACCCAAACAGATTTTGGTAAAAGGAAACCTCTATAATGATTTATGGACTAAGAAACAAGTTCCATCAGAACTATTGGCAACGGCTAACCAAAAGAAGTGCAAAATGTAATTTACAAGGATACAGCATTGAAATCCTATAGACCTAAGAAAGATTATAATGACAACTCAAAGCTCTATCTTGATCAGAAGACTTTACAGTGAGCTTCAAATTAGGAAATGCTATGCATTTCTTGGTTCAATTTTTTCATATCACTGTTATGATTTGGTCTGTTCATTGTCTTCTTGGGCACCCTGTACCTTAAAACTTCCATGTAATTGTCCTCTAATCCTTTTATATTAACCTCAGTTTCTCCTTTGTTTTAACTTAAGAGTTTACATGCACAATACCTTCTCTCTCATAATAGTATCAACAAGCTTCTTAGTTCTTACATTTCTTTCAACCAACAATGACAAAGTACCTATTTTTAGTTTCAATAAACACCAACAGCTCAACACCCTGTAATGACACATAAAACTCCTAAGTCCTAACCATTGTAGAAAGCATCCCTGAACAAGAGCAGAAATTTTGTAAAGAGATACCATTATAAAAGAAAATACCATGCATAGAACAAGTTGACGTCAAAAAACTCTCTGGAAGACTAATTGATTAACAAGAAGAGTTTCGAATAACTAAGCTTCTTGAAACCAGCTCCATCATTCATATCAAATACGTAAGCCAGGAATGTGCCCATCACAGAATGGTCATCACTCATCAGGAGGATATACTTTCATTATCGACTAATTTTTCTTTCTTCCCCAAAAGAACCCAGTATAACATTGCATAAAGAAACCTATTTGAACTGCCAAAGAAGTTCAAAGACCTATACAAACACCCAGAGATCCTATAATAAGGCTATAACACAACACAAACCAACAATTCAAAAACCTCAAATTGCAATTAAAATTTCAAAACTTGGGATCACTTTAGCACACCCAATACAACCTAAACAAAACATGAGAAGAAAGGGAAAAAAAAAATTTGGTAAAGTAACATAATTCATCAGCTCTTTCATGCAAAAACAAACCTAAAACCAATCAAGCCAACTATAGGCTTCACTCCTTCACATAGCACTAATTACAAACAGAACAAAATCAATTGGCCACACACAAAACTGAAAACAACATAAGCAGAGAGACATTGAACTGCAAGGCAACAAAAACATAAAAAGCTCGTCTTTTTATCGAAACATTGGGTTTGGTTCGACCCGCCCTCAATCGGAGACAACCAAACAAACAACCCAACTTCACCGTGGCCCGGTTGTGTTCACGAAAACGGGTCTAACCGATCGGGTCGAAAGGCCCAATTTTTAAAACAGAACACGCAACGAGACGGGTCTCGGATCGGAATCGAGACACCGACACGATATAAAATTATGAGAGGAGGGAGGAGCAAATCGGACTCGGGCTCCGAACAGAACAGAACCTTGTTAGGGTTAAAACCGAGATTGAATTGTGATAGATTGAGAAATCAACAGTGAAAGAGAAAGGGGACAAAGCAAAATTAGGGTTGGAAGAGAGAGCTTACGTGAATGATGAAGGTGCAGCGACCCGACCCAAATTGGGTTGACGGTTAGGGTTTTGGCTGTGTGGAGGTGTCTCTGTTCTCTTCTTCTCTTTCTTCTGATAATGCAATGGCTGATGTGAAGGGGAGAGAGTGTGTGTGTGAGGAAGGCGCGTGACGAAAATTGGGGGAAATTGGAGCTCGAACTCTTTTAAATTACTGTTTTACCCCTTGAAGTCAAATAGTCAAGGGACAAATTAGACCATAGGTAGGATTTGCATGCAAAAGTTAAATAATAATTAGTGACTCAAATTGAGTTTTATTTTTTTGACACCAACTAGAACTTGTATTAGCCATTGAAATGTGTCGTCCACATATACAAAAATACAAGCGAATAACTCTTTATATCGCTATATCTCAGTTCAAAGAGCATGGATGTAAAACAACCCTCCTCAAAACTCTATAAGATGAGTAACTTTTTTTCTCCAAAAGTCACACTCCAATCCTAACACGGGAGCTTTGAGCCAAAACAAGCAATCCAACCAAACTAACCATGTCCAAGCAAAAACAACGAAACAAATTAAAGAAGTCCAAATAAAACAAGAAAGACAAAAATAACTAGAAAAACATGAAACCCGTTGACTACCACCCTCCTGCCACTTCCATCCTTCTATCAACCTGCAAGCATGTCGAGCCTGTCCACTACCGCTCCCTTTCTATTTTCCGAACCACTGAATCTGATTCCAGTGCCCAACCCCGAATCTTCTGGATCTCCTTCTCCCTTTTCCGTGTCACTCCGTCTCGATTCAACAACCACATACTCGGCCTCTTCAAACCCAGCTCCGCCTTCTCCCATCTTGCCACAGTCCGATCCCGTCACTGCTCCAAAATCAGCTGGAACGAATGCCAAACGAGCAAACCCTAACGAAAATCATTCTATCGTCGCTCACCTTCAATATCTTCTATTGTCGCCTCTTGTCGTCTTCTTCTCCCCCTACTCGCCGCCACCGGTTAGCATATGAGAGAAACCCTCCATATCACTAAAAATTGACTCCAATTGAATTTTATTGATGCAACATAAAAGTTTAATGAGAATATTTGATGACATAAATATTAGAAAATTAGGACAATACTTATTGTTCCGTCGTAACTATAAAGTTGTCATGGCCATGTGATACTAGAATGGTTTCCTTGTTTGTTTGCAATATTAGTATTTCAACAGTTGGATAAAATAGAGATGAGTCGACGTTTATAAATTACGTAAATCAGAACAACATTATCTTGAATGAGTGGTTGAGAAGAATATCAAAACTACACTATGTAGGTAGGTAAGTCAATATCAATTTTAAATACATTTATGAGTAACGCTATATGTTTAAAATTATATAAAAATATGTATATATACAAAATGATGTAACATGAAATTATTTCCTTGATGAATGATCAAATCAAATTCAACATGCCTATAGTATGTTTATAAAACAGAGCTCTGCCCTACAAATTTCAGGAGAGAATGATAGTATTATTTATATCAAGTTATATTATCCATTAATTTTAATTTTAGACTATAAAAGTATGAAATATATATATATAGAGAGAGAGAGAGATTAGTTCAAATATGAATAAAAATGGCAATAACATTATAAATGCATTGAAAAAGTACTACAAAGAGCAAATATTAATTTATAAAGTAAAGATAAATATTCCTTGGACTCCCAACAAAAGTCACACACAAAAAGTAATAATAGTTGTATACAAAGAATATATAGATTCTGAGCATGTAGTGGTATCCAATTTCTTCTTGTTGGAGGAAAGAAGGCTTTTGGTTTTGGGTTATGCAAACAAAAATGCTTTGCTTCTTTTCACCACCAACCTTCTCTTCCTCATCTTCCTCATCTTCTTCTTATTTCTTTTAAATGTACACCATGGTTTCTTGCTCTTCATCATCTTCTATTCACCACAACTCCTACAAAGAAAATACACCATTAATATTGCTCTTTCCTGAATCAAATTGCAACATATTAGTTCTTCAACAACATGGGAGTTCTTGGAGCCATTGCAAGACGCTTGGATGCGCTGGTTGGGTAATTAAATATATTCCAAAACCACCTTTATATTTATACATATAATTCCATAAATAGTACTATATGTATGTTTCATATATAGTTCTTGTTATTAAGACTGTAATTATGTTTGTGTTTTTGCAGGCCAGGAGTGATGCTTCTTTTTCCCTTGTAAGTTTGAGAAACCCTAGCTAAGTTAAAATTTAATTTTATATATGAATATATATATATATATATATTGATTTTAACTTAAATCGTATGCAGATATGCATCAATGAGAGCCATTGAAAGTCCATCATCTCTCGATGATCAGCAATGGCTTACCTACTGGGTTTTATACTCATTCATAACCCTTTTCGAGCTATCATTCTGGAGAGTTCTCGCTTGGTACGTACGTAGCATATTAAATACGCGCTTGCGCATGCAAATTATATAAGTAACATGTCTCAAACCTTACAGCAACAAGAGTCTCGTGCACGTCTGTTTTCGAGCTTTCATTCTGTAACATTCTTGCTTGTACACATAACATATTACGTACATGTTTGTATTTGCGCATGCATGTTGTATAAGTAACATGTCTCAAACCTCACAGCAGCGGGAGTTCATGCACCGTTTGTTTTCGAGCTTTCATTCAATAACGTTCTTTCTTGTTACATATTATGTATATGTGTGTGTTTGCATACGCATGCATGTTATATAAAGCGACTTGTCTCACATCTTATAGTAACGAGATTACGAGAGTCTCGTGCACTGATTTGTGTTTTGTTATTGAATTTACAGGCTTCCATTTTGGCCATACATAAAGCTATTGTTCTGCATGTGGTTGGTGCTACCAATATTCAATGGTGCAGCTTATATCTATGAGAATTATGTGAGAAAATATATGAACAAGATAGGTGGTGGACAAGTGAGCTCTGAGTATCCTGAGGATCTGAGGAAGGTGCTCCAGATGATGAGTCTTGATTCCAGGAAATCTGTGGAGCGATACGTCAAGAAATATGGAAATGAAGCTTTCGAAAGAGTCATCAGAGCGGTATATATATAATCACTTAACTCAATTATATATATACATATTAGAAAATTATATTACATTTGTTACTCATAAAATTGATTTTGAGTTTTGGTTTTGTGTGTATATATATATGTGTGCAGGCTGAAAGAGAAGCCAAGAAACAGAAACCGGAGCAAAGTTATATGTAAAATATGTGATTGAACAAGGATATTTAATATGTTATAGTTATGAGGATTTGATCTCTGATATTTGTAAAGAATATTAATTGTATTCTGGTTCCTATTTCATTTCCTGTATACTTTTGTTCCAATGCAAGAATCAAATTATATATTGCAAAATATATCAATATTTAAGCATTTTTTCCATCTTTTTTAATCCATGCACACATACATACAGGAACAAACCATTTTGAAAGATAATGAACTTATGACACCAAGTATACGAACGAACCCTGAACATGCAAAAAAAAAAAAAAAAAACATTTTGAAACATTTTTTACATTCATTTTCTTTCAATTTTCAAATGAATTAATGTTATTCAAACAAAAAATAAATCTGAAAAGTATATAATATGCGCGTGCATGTGTGTATATATATATAGGGTAAAATGTATATCAGTTGACTGATATAAAGTTATATCAGTG
>JAYMTK010002874.1:0-13092 GCA_036897405.1 Pelargonium myrrhifolium | reverse complement strand
AATTATTTTTTTATTATTTTAAATCATTATTATTTTAAATAAGAAGAGCGGTATTTTCGTCTTTTTGCAAGTTAACTGATGGATTTAGTAACGTGATATTAAAAAAATCTAATAGGGTAGTAACATGATACGACAGGGTAGTAACATGTTAAATGGAAATCTAAGAGGGTAGTAACATGATATTTCCCCAAATATTTATTTCAAGAAAACAAAAAAAAAGGGTTCCAAATCGATCTTCACTCTCAAGGCTCTGCTCATTTTCCTCCATTGCCGCCGCACTCAAGCTTCACCTCCACTTCTCCGCCGACCACCTTCCTATCCTCATGTCCCTCCTCCAACCTTCCTGTCTCTACGTCCTCGTCAACGCCATCATTATCTCTACGTCCTCGGAGATTTTGTTCTCATTTTCCTCCACTTTCTATCCCAATTTCCCAGCCACCAAACATGGTCCTGTCCACCAATCTCCACCGCCTCGACCTCTGTTCGACCTTCAAAATCCGCTGCTCCTCGTAAATCAACCCTCAATTCATTCAGAATCCGCCGCTCCATCAAGCCCAATTCCGTCAAATAGTTGGTGGCGAAGACCTCCGCCGCCGTGTAAGACATCGAGTCTTTCTTCTCCGGCGCAATTGTTGGTGAGCTCTACCCTTTTATTTTCACACGTCTCTTTTGCATTGTTGTGGAGGTTTTGGTTCTGATCACTAAAATTGGGATTAGGATTTGAATTTAGGATTTTGATTTGAGATTTGAGATCGGGATTGAATTTCAGGGTCTGGGTTCAGATATAGGTGCTAGAAATTCGTAAAATGTTGTTTTTTTTTATTCATTTGGATTCATGAATTGTTTTTGATGAATTTGGATGAATTTTGAGTTATATGAATTTTTCGGCGACTTCATAAATTTTCCGGCAAATAAAATAAATTTCACTATAATTTTTGAAAAATAAAAATAAAAACTTGTCAATCATATAGCGACGCGTGGTGGTCAAAACTCAAAACCAGTTATGAGGACCAAAATAAGAAAAAACAAAAGTCAAGGGACTAAAATAAGCAAAACCCGGTTCCAGGGGCCAACTACAAATTCAAAAAAAGTCCAAGAGGTCTCCAAGTATTTTACCCAATTTTTTATAAGTTACTAATGCATCATTTAACAATGTGAATTCCAAAACTAGTTGCAACATTATGATTTGCTTTGAATAATTTCATCCTCACAATTGGTGCGACAGACACTCAGCCAGTCTTGCAAGAACCATGTCCCCCTGTATTCAGCACCATTTTTGACACTAGCCAGCATTTGTTTATATATTATAGGATAAATCTTCAACAATGGAACTGATAGAACACTTACAACATTCAACAAGAGAGCTGGTAGAGGACTTGCAATAATAGATTTACCTTTCTACTCATTTAAAAAATCATTGTTTGAATAGCACTACTACAGCATAGTTGAAAATTTTCAAACAGAAAGAAGAACTCACCTTTTGGGCATGGATCTCCGGGGAGTCTCCATTGTATATAATTTTTTTCCTTAACAACAGCTCTTCCAATCTGGAACAAGCTCGAATTTGTGAAAGTGCTCTTTTCAACGACTGCCAAAAAATAGGATGGTTAGACTTCATTACATATCCCTCCGCAAATGAAATTGTTATGTACTTTTAAACAGTCTAATACCAACAGCAAGTACCCAAGACTCCTGGCAACCATGTAGGAGGGGATGCTTCGAAGATAGATATTTATGATCAATCACAAATAATGTGACGGAATGCATCCCAATCATTTGTGTGGTCGTGTAGAGATGAGTATAGTATTGTGCATGCTCGTAACTCGATAATCCAATAATACAGATATAGAAAAGGTAGATTACTAGTAAATAATCAGAATTCAAAACTGATGCAGAGTATTAGTTTTCAAAAGAAAAGGAAAACTTCACATTAGGAAAAGGCTAAAGAACCAACTGAAAATCAAGATATAATCAATTATATTAGTGTATAACCTAATGACGATTAGATGCAACGCCACCAAAGCAAGAGTTGTCAATAGCATGTCTAGCATTGATTGTTGGTCATGAATGGTTGTTTCAATAAGCAAGCTCACCTCTATTGTCGCTTTTGTTGATTCTATAGAAACTTTATCAAAACCTTCATTTGAAGCCTCATGCGAGGATGTCATAGTATCAAGCTTTTTCTTTAGGTTACCGGCTTCAGCATCTATTCTGTGATTTGAAATCAAGTCAAGGAAGAAATTGTAAGAAAAATATGTTAAGGCACAATTCATTTTATTAGCATATGAAAATCAAACTTCTGAAAATGTGATGAAGCAAACTGCAGGGAAGTCAAGTCTCGTGAACATGAATCCTACAGAGAGTTCTACTTCACAAAAACTGAAGTTTCTCACAAGTATGACTACATTTACAAGTAATTAGGATTTTTAGGATTATTCATGATTAAGATGCAGGCTGATAGTTGGTAGTTAAATTAATTCCTACATTTACAAGTAATTAGGATTTTTAGGATTATTCATGATTATGATGGACTGATAGTTGGTAGTTAAATTAATTACTAGTCAGTTGTTATTTTCTCTTGGACTTCCTGTTTTGGACTTGTTAGTTGGGCCTTGCAATGGTGTTTAAAATTATTGTAGCTGGCCCATTTTGGTGGCCGTTTTGCTTGTAAGTTGTAACAGACTTGTTTTGCTGTCTGATTGTTGGGATGTATTGGGATTTGGAAATGGAATCAAGTAATCATTACCAAAACAAATCTCTCTCTTTCTCTCTCTGTCTCTCTCGCTCTCTCTCTCTCTCTCACACACACACCATCTCTTCTTCTAGCTTCTTCTACTCTGCCTCTATTTATTTTCTCTCTCTGCAAGTTATTTGGATCAAACATAGCCCTTAAAAAACACGGGAGTATAGTGTATTAAAAAAAAATTGCATAACATCTGCAACTCATATAAAGCTGAGGTCAACTGAATCCCAAGAGCGGAAAAAATGGAAAAGGAAAGGGATAAACGTTGAATGAAAATTAATCTTTATTTATTACTCACCTTCTGAGATCAGCATTAATTTTCAATCTGGTAATGGCACTTTGTGCAAATTGAAGTAACTCCTCCCGCTTTACCTAAACGTCAATTAATTTAACTATTAACATCAAGGAGAAGAAGTCAATAAATTAGAACTCTCAACTATGAAATAACAAGGAGGCACAACTATCATATACATATGCAATGTCAGGACAATTCACATAATCCCTGACTAAAAGTAAAGGTTGCTCTCTAATTAGCAGATTGTTTCACTTATATGTGTTTTGATGGTTATTGCTCTGTTGTGTTTTTTTATACATAAAACAAAGTCAAGAAAAAAGTAACACTTCTATTTCTTTACTTTTTTAGGTTAAATGTTTGTTTTCTGTTGAAGGAAGAAAAATGCATCGAAAAAGATCATGACAGATAAGATTCAAATTTGGGTTAATAGTTATTACAACAAGAGATTTTCATTAGATAGCATTCATTCAGACATTCATCATAAGCATTATGAGACTTAAAAAATACAAATACCAACAGGTTTTTTCATGCTTTATGCATTTGTTAGTAACCAAATATATTTCATGGCTTTACCAACACTTCGTCTTCATAGCCTGAAAAGGCATTGGCTAGATCTTGTATACTGCTCACTATTGCATTATGAATTTCTTTACCTCCAGTAAGACACAGCCTGCGGTAATCATATTGCAACATTCAGATCCAATACAAACCAACTCCAATTCTCAACTCATTCTAGACTTGCTAACCAGATCAATGAAATTGAATATAAAATAATTCATCAAGTTAAAAACTAACTAAACCCCAATTCTATGGTAGTTATAATGTCAAAGCCTCTGCGTCATACTTATCAGAACATTCATGTTTATCATGGCATAAACTTATACTAAGCTGGCACTTCAGATCCTTCAAAAAAGCAATACAATAATATGAGGGCTCACCGAAACATCTCCAGGAGCAGAGCAACTTCTTCATCATTTGGTGCTTCAAGAATCTGAGTCATAGAAAAGAGTTAACCTGCGGTTAACTTCCAGAATCAGCAATTACAAAAATCTATGAAAATAACAATAAAATAAATAACTCGATACAGGGTTGTATTGATATGGAAGTGTACATACTTCCATGAAATTTTTAATCAAAATAAAAACTAATCAACATGTAAAAAAAACTAGCATGGGTATAGAGGAAAAAGATAGACAAACAACAAAAGCATTCAACTTAAAGAATAAAGCAAATAGTGTAGCACATGCTAATAATATTGAATAAATTTGAGTAGAATAAGAAAACAAAAATCATACTTTATCTAAAACTTCAACTCCTAAATAACCTATATATAGTATATTCAAGGTTTGGAAGATGTGTGAAGACAATGATTTATCATCAACTAATTTTGGATGGTTGTCAAAACAATTAGATACAAACAACTGAAATTAAGGTAACATACCATGGACAATGTAATGCCCTCCAGAGCCTGACTTTGAAGAAAAACATCACGAAAATTCATGGGTTCACCCTCAGCATCATCGTCAAAATAGAGAACCTATTGTTAAAACAATAGCAGTGCGAACAATTTAGGATTCAATTATCAGAAACCTGGGTGAATTAAAGTTAACAAGATGCTGACGTATGAAATGTTTAAAAGTTAAAAATATAAACCTAAAATACATCCAACTCAAGAAGACAAAAGGCAGTGAAAATTAGGATTTACTGACCCAGGATGGTTTATCCAGTTCATGTTCGGATTCATCATAAGCAATATGCTCTTCAAGGGTCTTTCCTTTACCGTTGGATGAAGCATCGGATGACTTTTCAATTTCTTTAAGCACAACAAGCCATCTTCTCAGTAAATGAGCTCTTTCAGCCCCCTTACAAGAGACAGCAGCTTCTTCCAATCTTTTGATGGTATACTTGGCGCTCTGGACATTCTGAGCAACCTGCAAACATGTGAAAAAGGAGAAAGTGAAATGCTAAATAGGAATACTAGACAATGACAACCCAACCCAAGACTGAACTTTGCAGCTTCAATAATCTATGCATTAGAATGAAAAAGAAAAGGATAAGCAGCTCCCAATACTCACAATGACTAGTTTGTAGACATATTGAGATACAAAGAAACCCAAAAATGGAGGGAAGCAAATATAAAGAAAAAGGTAAAGCTCACAATGAGAACTTAATGAACTGTTTATACAAATTCCAAATTCAAAGACAGTATGATATTATTACTCAGACAGACCAGACCCAGGTCAATTGAGTTACCTCCCCACACCCCCATTACTTCATAGTATATCACAGGGAATATCCTCAGACAGTAACACATACTACCTCCTTTTCGTATTTAAATGTTTTTCTAGAGCTTTTCACACACATTAAGAAGTTATGTAAAATGATTTATATCATTTTTTGTGAAATCATTATTACTAGCATCAGTGATAAATGTTGTACTTGGGATTATAAAGGCATAGTTGAAAAGTGAAGTAACTTTTTATCTTCAAATGGTAGAATAACATTTATTTTGAAACAAATTTTGTTTGCCAGAAAGACAAGGAGGTAGTAGAAAGAACCTTTATAAGGCACCCAATTTTTTTAGTTGCTTTTAGCCATTTCATTTTAACAAGTTCCATTAGAGTTCTTCTTTTTTAAAGCATTTTAACAGCAAAGTTTAAATTTTTAAGCCTTTCAAAGCAATATAACTTTAACAAAATATCTCCCGCCAAAAGAAGAAACCAAACAAGCATAACTATACACTGAAAACTTCTACAGTTCAACGCAAGCAAAAAGGCTAAACCCTAAGGCAAAAGCCCCACAATTTCAGCTGGTATTGGCACAAAACACCCAACAAAAAATCACAGAACTTCAAATTAGAAAAAAGAAGTTTTACTGTTCTCAATTTCTCGCAATAAAGAAGGCATCATAATGCAAAAACAAAGCGAGAGAAAAGAGTTCAATACAATTCGATCTTGCAAGAGCTTGGCTCCTTCGGCGACGGCCTGGCCGGCGTGCTGGACGACGGTATCGGCGTAGTTCTTAACGGCACGAGTGATATTGTTCTTGTTCCCAACCTCCACGGCTTTGCTCACCGCGAATCTCAGCCACGACATCTTCAATTTTCTCAGGTAAGGTTCTAGACGGAGTGATCGGAGATGGAAAATCGAGCATGCAAGGGAGAATTAGGGTAGAGTTTATCGAGGAAGGGAAATTGGGGAAGGTGTAATGGTCTAGACTGACTGAGTAGAACAGAGCAGTGTGTGTGTGTGAAGACCGAAAATGGACAAACGGAAGAGGAAGATGGAGTCAGCGTCGTATGGATAGGACACGTGTTTTGTCGTTTTAAGCACAAGTGTTGCGTCGTTTTATGTTTGGAGAAAACTACCTACCAGTTCAACATTTGCCTTGCTGATCCAGTATTTGTTGTTTGTTAACACATCGATTTGGTTTTGTAAGTATTTACGGAAGTGATTGGTGTTTGGTAACGATAACAACAAAAAGTAATTTTATATTGTATATATATTACTTAATCTTTTTAAAATGAGTGTTTTTTTTTTTCTATTTTAAGAAAAATTAAAGAGAATTTAGTACGGTATGTTTACCATTGTATTCTCATAATCATGTGTTGAGAGATGCTAACTAACTTCTTATAAGGATATTATTGACAATTCATGCACAACTAACTTACTAAAAAAGAAAATAGGACACTTATTTCAGGATAAAAAATCAAGTGAAACTGAACACTCATTTTGGGACGGAGTGAGTAGTATTTTAATAGTTATAACCTAAAAATCAGTGAAAGGGGTGAAAGGAAATTGGAGTTAGGGTTTGAGAGTCTTGGCAGCACGGTCGGTTGAAGCAGGCGACAACGCGATCGTTAGATGCAAACATCAAGGAGTGAGGAGTTGACAAATCGAGTTTGAGCGGCGAGAGAAGGAGGTGAACACATAAGTGAGGGTGAGGGAGGTTTGTTTCATCTCTAGTGGCTATTTTTGTGGGGCGAGAAGAAGAGGTTTGTTTTAGGCGAAGCAATCAGATCCGGTTGCCAGAAGGAGATTGGGCTAAGGAGAGGAAATTGAAGTGGAGGCACTCGTGATGTGTGTGGGCGGTTCTCTAGCGAAGACGGAGAGATGTTCGACGATAAGGAGAAAAGGGAGGGGCGATGTCGGCTACAGTTTACGGGTGGAGTTGGAGTGAGGCGTGTGGAGAAGGAAGTAGCTCAAGTTTTGAGTAATTCATTAGAACGGAAAATTGCAGTGACAATCACAGAGACTCTAGATGGTGAATATTTAGTGGACCTGGAGGAGCATGTTTGCTCAGCAGAATGAGGTTTACGAGATTCAGCGTCGGTGGAGACAGTCGTCCACATGACGTTAAGAGATTCCAGATTTAGATCAAGTCCGGTTGGCTGGCGTTTATGTTTTGTTTTGCTATTTTTTCGCCTATTTTAGTTTGGAATACTTTTTTTCATTTTTGTTGGTTGTTTAGTTCAGTTTATGATCTCTTTCAGGATTGTAGTTCTTGGATTGTAATATGTGGTAGTTTAATCAGTGTTGTGGCTGAATTTAAACGATCCATGGTGATAGGTCTTCGGGGAAGTTCCCTCGGCCTGAACCTCATGTTGGTCGTAGGAGTAGGTGGGGGTCGATTCACCAATTTTTTATGTACTTTAATTTGATGTATTAATGTTAAGTTTCTTTTTGCGTAAAAAAAAATTATCCTAAACTTAAAAGAAGAGATAATCTCACTCCTTCCGACAACTTTTGGCTTACCACATAGGATAAAGGCATTTTTCACAAGAGCAAATTGTTTGCTATTTTTGTGTGTGAAGAAAATGAACTTTTCGCTTGAAACTGCGTCTCAGCTTCTGCTTCTTTTGTAAATGAGGTATATGGTTTTGTTTTTAGCAAAAGAAAAAGAAAACAAAAATGACTCACACTTTTACCCTTTTCTTTCTAAATTCCATATGTTAATCGTCACAAATTACAATTATAAAGCTAACAAGTGAAGTGAAGTGTTTTCAGTGGTTTTGGTTGAAAATTTAAGTAACAACCTCATTGTCACACATCAACAAGAATTCAAGATCATCCCTTCATAGATATTTGACAAAGACCTTATCGTATGCCAAAAGTTAAATTTTTCCTGAATACAAAGGTAGGTACAAAGAGTTCGTAAAGAAAAAGAAATCATATACTCATTCAGAAAAAATAACGGATATTTAGAATTCTCATAATGATTTCTACAAAAGACCGTCATTTTGTCAATGTCAAAGTTCACGGGTCTTAACATGAGAATATATTCGGGTTGATCTGAGCATCCTCAAGAGATCCAAGCATAAATCAAACCCAATCGGAGTCGGTGGCAAGCTGATGATATATGAAATTTTATAAATAAATTGTCCACTACAGAATCGACACGTAAACTCGAAGAGAGTCTAAGGCTACGTACGTTATAACATGGTTGATCCCCTTGGATTAGAGCCTAGTAACATGGTTGGGTCTCTTGGATTAGACCACATCGGAGACAATAATAAATCGAGTACCCCAAAGAAGTCCTATATGTTTTCCATGCCTGAGAAGTTTGATTTAAGGACACAAAAACTGCTTTGGAACCAAACCATGCAGCAAGTAAAATTAAAATACACAGTCATCAAATATTAAAATGACCTTCATTTTTACAGAAGAAAAGTTCATGAGTGTGACCAGAACCAGATTGTGCATTTGCATAGTAAGTAGCCCCCACTTTATTCGCTTCATTTATTAATCAACTTAACGTATACATGCAACATCAAGCTTTGCAGTATATGAATATATCTCTGTCTATCTCCAAACATACGTATCGGGCAACAAGACAAGCATTGAACCAAAGATTCTATACATGTCGCCTTCGCCACCAGTTCTGTGAATAACAAAATCATTTCCAGCCCCCACCAGACTTAATACAGAAAGTAACTCTCTTAACTAAATTAACATGTACAATCTCATACAAAGAATAATACTATATGTTATATATATATGCTGCGAATTCAATTGGCACGCACACAATTAATATCACAATAGGCGGTACTATTTACTTGAACATGTTAATTGTAATACATACGGTAACAGTAACCCTTTTGCAGAAACAATATTGTGCTTCAGGAAATTTTACCAGTTACCTTTTTGGCTTAATGTAGAAATGATAGCTAAGACTTATTATAGGGGACCTTGCAAAACTCTGTGCCAGTCCGTATAAACCATCATCTACTTGGGGACCATAAAAAGACTATTCCCTTGTATCTTGGCGGTTGATTATCATGTAGGAAAAAGCAAACTACCAACCAGAAACCAAAGGTAAGATCGTTTTCGAAGGTATGCTATTCATCAGAACCTTTGGAGGAATCCAATATCATCTTGTGTATCATTTGACTTGTCTCTTCCTCTGACATGCGATCTCCTTTGCTTTGAGATTGAGCATACGCCTCAAAGAATTCCTTGTTTTCTTTCTTTAATTCATTCCACACTGAACATATATATAAGATACAAGTACATGATTTGGTCATTGTTATGAATTATTGTGTGATTAACATATACAAATCTCCATCTCTATCACTATGTGATTCAGATGTACATAGACAACACCTATTGGGTTATCTTGTTTGGGAACTTTTTTGCCCTCAAAGTTAAGTTAACATAGAGCGATGACTTCTATGTTAAAGGAAAAAAAAAAATATTTACCCCAACACAGTTAATTTTCTAGTCGCTTCAATCAAATTCTAATTTAGTTAACTTCTCTAACTCGAATTTCTATTAGCATAAATCGAGCTCATTTGTGACCAATCCCAAAATTTAAAGGAGGCAAAGTGAATCGCCTAATATGGAGATTCTTTGTTTTAATTTTCAAAACGAGGCCTAAACATCATATCACTAACCTAACTAGCTCTGGGTTCAATTGGTTTCCAAGCATATTTGTGCATATGTGGGCTTGTGTATGTGAGAGTGACAGCTATATCTATAAAAAGTAGCAAGATGAAAAGACTGACCTGTTGAGGTGATTACAGGTTTAATGTCTGCATGTTTAGAGAGGGCATCCATGCACTCTTCTTTAGTCATGTGAAAGATCAGACACTTCTCTATCAGGTGTTGCACCTATATAAGTCATAATTTATATATCATCATAGAAAATAGTAATTACATGACATAAGAGAAACAAAAGAAATGGTTACAAAATCAAAATAATGATCCATCAAGAAAACTTGGAGATCACCCATATCATTTACCATGTGTATGTAAGAAGCAGAGGAGTCACCCATGATCTTACAATCTTTGATCTTGAGCAAAACACTACTATATATGAATCTAAACAGCCAACAAAGGAAAGTAAGGACCAGTATGTGATTAAGGAGTAACAGATTGAATAGTTGCAATATGATGCAGGTCCAGCATACTATAGTGGGGTGCACAAGAATATACAATATATAGACTGGTGAAAAGGGGGTGGGACCAGAAGTCCCACGTGAGAGATAAATGATAATTGGTTGAGAGGGGATTAGAAGAGATTTGTAAATGACTATTTCTTTGTCTTGTAGGATTGCCATTAGGTAACACTCTCCCACGTGATGAGTGGGGCATCCCCCAATCAGAATTCCTCCAAATAACAAACCTACAAAACCCATATGTCATTCACTCCTTCTATAGTTCTCCATATGATCCTTCTTTTGTTACTCACAATTCAAAGAGCACCAAGAAAAAGAAAAAGAAAAAAGTATCCGAGAGTACCAGGACAAGTATCAAAAGAACTGCCTCCAATCCTTTCAGTGAATAGGCAGTGGGTAAGGTAACCATTATAATTCAAATTTCAGAACAAGTGGTTCTTGTGTTGAAAGAGCAAACGTACAAAACAATGGCCATGCTGCAACTTGGCATTCAGTGATTGGTGAGAAAAACACCATTGTGCCATCCTCTAACCCAGCTACACCTGATTGCTTAAAGATAATGGTCACTGTTCTCATGCTTTGTGAAGAGTACTAGACCTTTTGTAGGGAAACCTAAATATTTTTACTGGTAACTTCACAGTGCTTCAGTACCTCTCCTTCCCTGTGCTGCGGTGCAGATGTTCATGTTCGCCAGCTAAGAGTTCCTCTGCAAGTTAGTATGTTTTTATTCGTTCCACGACACAGGCAAATAATTTACCACACCCAGGACTATCATCTAACCAGTTACCCAGATTCTTATTAATCCCTAGCTAATTTTGCACTCGGTGTGAAAAGACACTGTCAAAACGGAGTTCACAAGAATCTTTATATAATAGAAAACCAGCCCCCTAACAATAAGACCACAAATAACTTGAACAAAACTGCTATTTTGTTTCATCAAATGCATATGAACCTCTATTAGATTCTATAACTCACAACAGCTTTGTCTTTTTCGTACTGTTTCATCACCATCCACTGCCATTAACATATACACTGTCAGATTAAACAAAAAAGGCATTGCAGTTTCTTTGATGCTATGAACCAACAGTAGCAACTATGTATATCCAAAGCAAATGGGATTCACCACTTGCCTAGCTAGTTGCCTTAGATATTTCTTCCAAATACATAGTTGAGAGTCTTGACAATCAATATAAGATCATTAAGCTGAGCATAAACCTGATATACAAGATGCCTATCCTTGATAATGTGGCAATAATTACTAAAACCCAATCAACATGCTTAAATTTTCCCTCGTTCATTAATCATTACTATCATAACAGTGACATTGCGTCTAATCAAATTACAAATAACAATATTAATGTAAGTAAATGTGGATTGACAGCATGTGCACCTCAAGGTGAGTTAGAGGTGCACACGAAACCAATGATGCTGCTACTTCAGCCTGTTCTGCCATGTCAGCACATACCAATACCCATTATTAGATATCATTATAGATTGAGTCCGATGATGTGTCAAAGGTGGATTGGTTTAGAATCATGAAGACAGTAAAAATTTCATATCTAATTTGAGCTTGAACACATAGCAAAAGAGCTCTATCCTCAAACTCACTCACCTAACTTTGTTTGCAGTATTATATAAGACAAACTACTACATGATGTTAGATCCAAATTAGAGACGTACCATATTAAGAATTGTTAAATCAAGGTAAAAAATCACAAACATCACAGGCAAAATATTGCGAATATGCATTGTACATAAATGGGGAGAGTGTGTTAAGAACAAATTGCAACATCACCTTAATCATCAAAAACTTCCACAACTTTGCTTTCAGTTTCATTGAAAACCGGATCCATCATTACTGATTAGTCTCTATCCTGAATTGACCAGTGCATTTGAGCATAAGAAACTTAAGTATCACTGAAGCAGTGCTTCAGATACGCATTTTGGATCATGCATGTGAATACAGAGAGCAATTGATCTGATTCCTTTTCTAGGTCAATCGAAATTGGAAGAAGAAATGTGAAGACAAGACTCGCTCTTAATTCGCTGAGGCATATTATCAATCACATTACATACGAAGCATACCGAACACAGAAGCATGTGAGTGCTCCAAATCCCAGATGAGATGACCAGATTTTCCGAAAGATCCGCTGAAGAAGACGGAAAAGGTACTGAAATTCGGGAGGAGCACAAAAACCACAGAAACCTGATCAAGAAAATTATTCAATCCGACAGTCCAAATATTGCTTTCCAGTTCACAAATTTCTCTTCCAATGGATTCATGAGAACAAACGAGAAGGTGCATGTTGAATTGGAGCGATTCACTCACATGTCAAATTGTGCTCACTGTCAATGTCTCAATCTGTACAGAGAAATAACAACACCAAGAATATTTCGACTTTTTTATGTTGGAAAATATTATTGTAGAAGAGAGCAACAATCTCATTCAAGCTGTTAGTGCTCAAATTTAGCCAAAATATATATATATATATAAATATATATATATATATATATATGTATGTCAAAATAATTTATTTGTGATGATTTGAGCTAAGCATAGGCAATGGACAAAACCAATTAATTCACATTGAAATAATATTGAATGATAATAATTAATCATGGCTAGACCCGGACATCGTCGGGTAAAAAAGCTAGTTT
>JAYMTK010002873.1:0-13093 GCA_036897405.1 Pelargonium myrrhifolium | reverse complement strand
AATCCTTGACACCGTGGACAAGAAGACAACACTCATCTAGTGTGCCGCGTGGACTCGAAAAACACAGGCGCATCAACTACCCTTCCATGAATTTTTAGCACAAAGCGCACGGTTTATACAATATACAGTACACTTTATGCATTTTGACTCGGCCAAGTCATCATTAGAAATTTAGAATATTTGATGTGTCATCTCTTGTTAATTGACACATCACTTTATACAAGTATTTTTGTACGTACACATAGCATTACTGAACATGAAGATTATTGGTACATGCATATTGAGAGATTATATAAAATATAATATACTGTATGCATGTTTGGACGTCAAACATTTACCTAGCTATCAACTAATGAGCGTAACTAACTTAGGAAAATAAAAAGGATTTGTAGGTATATAGGTACGTAGAATTAGAAACACAAATCACGGAGCAGAGAAGAAGTAGTTCCAACGACAGATGATTGCTCAATTCTTAGTTGTTGAATTCACACACCAAACAATGGTTTCAATTCCTTAATTCTATGTTTAGTGCCACATATGTAAACGTCGCCGTCATAATTTGGAACAGTTAATGTTGTTGGTAATTGACAAATTTTATTTGTTTCTATAGTAGTTATGTATGGATAGAAACCTATGAATATTAGGTGCACAAAGCTGACTTAAAAACCCATGATTCTCTTCTCTTCTTTTATCTTCAATTCCTACCATCTGTTTGTTTGACTATCCAACTCCACTTTCATCACCTTATTTTCTTCAATTCAAGAATACTTGGCCTAACCAAACCTTATCGTTTGCATATTGAATTTTATTGATACTAATTAGGAAACTTTTAGATGCTAAAATGGAGATTTAGTTGTTCACATTTTAACAAGTTTTTTTTTTTTTGACACTTGAGCGTGCACACATGTGCTCTCTGCTAGATATTACCTTTGTTTTAATATTATTTTGTTGTTGAATATTCGATGTCTCACTTTGTACGTTTTTTATATTGTACAATAAAGATAGTTAGACTCAAAACCCACTCCACTTAATTTACGAAGTTTGCTAGAGAAGTGTGGTGTTTGTACTATCGAGTTGTCACCTTCACCACATAGTAATGATATTGTAATTGAATATTTCTTTTGGAATCGAGTCAGTCTCACTTAAAGCTTAAGAGCTTCTAGGGTGATACTTGTCTTATCGCCCTAAGACACATTCTATTAAAGCTTTAGAGCTTCTATGCTAGTGTTCATTTTCGTAGTTTACGTCTTTTTGGTTAATAGCTTAAGACATTTTAGGGTATAGTGCTTGTTTTCTTGGCCCAGTTACCTTCACCCAGAGCTTAAAAACTTCTAGCCTAATGCTCTTCTTCTTGGTCCAAGTTACATTCCCTTAGAGCTTAAGAGCTTATATAGGCTAGTGTCTAGTGCTACACTACAAGAATTTGTGGTTTAGGAGAAGACCCAACAATGACCTTCTCCTATAAGATCGTCTCCTAAAATCCATCATAGGACACGAATTTTTAGGAGACAGATATGTAGTCTTATAGTGCCAATCTTCGTGGAATGAGTAACCTTTGCTTAGAGCATAAGTGCTTTTAGGCTCATGCTCGTATCTTCTTTGACATAACTTTAACGTGACTAACGAGTTTGACAAGTGGATCTATCAATGGGTGGCTTGTGGTAACAACACATCTAAACAATAGTTCAAATAAGACGTCAAAAGTTGTTGCACATATATTGGTTTGCCCTTCACTTGTGGTCAGAGGGTTTCAGTTGGTAGTATTTTAAAAATCCCTTTTTCGATTATTTAAGGTGTTCAGATTTATAGATATTATGTGGTCTTAATTTTTAAGTTAAAACCCCTTCAAAGATTGATAATATTAATAAAGAGTTGTCTTGGGATATGACACTTTTTAAGGCTTTAGGTCCTAATGATTTTCATCTAAAGTTTTTTGTACAACAAAAGTGGAATGCTTTGATAATAGTCAAATTAAGAGGTCATTTTGGTGTTAAGAATTGTAGGGTTACATAGGTTTGGATTAAAACCAGCTTTGCTTCATTCCCAAATATGTCCCTAGAGACTATTGGTAAATGATAAGTATAGGCCAATCAATACTTGTAATGCAATATCTCACTCTTTAGTTTTCAAGAATGTCCTATATGAATATTGGTGTGAGGTGTTGGAGCAACTCATCAATTTAAGTCCATAATCTTCTATTGACCTAGTGTAGTGTTGAAGCCCACATGAAAAGATCAATTGAAAACATCCTTAAATGGAAAACTTCCATGGATCTCAGAAACTACTGAATTAAGTTTCATTGATTATAGATGACAAAGTTAAGAAGCATGATTTTTAATTTATTGTGGATAAAGTTCAAAGTAAAGTTGAAGGGTGGAAATGTAAATTCCTTTCAATGACAAGGAGAGTTGCTTTGATTGGTTCAACAAATGCTTCTGTTCCAAATATTACATGTAGTCTTTTTTTCTTTTATTTCCGAAAGCTACACGTTAATAGAGCTAATAATTTGAATCAAGATCAACGAATATTCGAAATCCTATCAAATTCAAAATACTTTTGAGTTATGGTTCACTAATCCAAACCTGACTCAAAATCCAATTTGCGAGATATACTTGTCATGCTCTTGATAGAACTAATTGGGAGTTTTTTGGAGTTCTACTTATGTTAAGAAGAAGAATTCAGTGGGTCTGAATATTGTTACTAAACCTTAAAGTGTAGAGGGTGTGGGTGGGCCTTAAGCAGTGTAGGTACAACTACAAGAACCAAACCCTCTTGGCCCAGTTTGCTTCATAGCCATAAACTTGGGTTAACGTCTTGAGAGGTAGATTCAACGGTTTATTATTTGAAGAGGTATCAATCAAACTAGGCAGAGAAATAGCCTAGTTTGGGACGATACAAAATCTTCGAGGAAGCCATTCATGGTCTTTTCTTCTTTTTAAATTCATTGTTGATGATCATGACATTTTACGTGATCACATATCGATGTATTTTTGGATCGGACAAATATAATTTATGTTCCAAAAGTTAAATTCAAAATTCGGATAAACACAAAATCTTGAAAAATGAGTTTGATTTAGCATTAAAAAGTCGAACAAACCCAACCAGAGCGCACAATTGTCACCCCTACTTCTATCGTATCGGAAGTGCAAATTGAATTCTCAAAAAGATAGTCGACGGTTAAGATTCACATTTTATTGTAGAAGGTCAGAGTCAGAAGTTCAACTCCTAGATCAGATGAAATAAAGTTTGAGCTACCTGTTTGTATAGTTTATCTGACAAAATAAAATAAAATAAAGTGCAAATTGGCGGTCTAAATTTGTTTTTACAGAACATGTAACCTGCATGTCTCGACGGATACATGAAAATATTATTGATAATGAGTAAGTATCAAACACATGGACATGGATTGCATAGAAATGCACAAGAAGATCTACAGGGAACAGATTACATTCCCGGCCCCAATGATTTTTCAAGATAATCCATTAACCATTACAAGAATCAGATCGCACTACAGTCGTTGTCAGTGTCACTCACTCTGACACCTCCAACCACAATCCTCGGTGATGGCAGAGCAGGAGACGGAGGAGAATTTCCCGGCGATCGTGGCGGTGAACCCTAAGCCGAGCAAGGGACTCGCTTCCAAGGTGCTGGATTGGCTCGAATGGCTCTTCGTCAACCTCATGTACGACTCCTCCAAGCCTCTTCTCTACCTCTCCGGCAATTTCGCTCCGGTTCTCCAAGAGACTCCTCCCACCACCAACCTCACCGTCAAAGGCTATCTCCCTGTGAGTAATTACTGTGGAAGCACACATATCTCTGTTGGTGACTTGTTTGTGTCTCTAGGAGTTTCAATCAATTGAGCTTAGTTTGATACACAAATGTGAACTACAAAATGACAATTGATTTATGTATATGATATGCTGCTGGTCAGTGTGTTTTCAGTGAGGTCAAGTGCTTATACATATAAAATGAATTTTCAGTATTTGAGCTGAGTCTTTGATGCCTGTGGTGTGAGCTGTTTAGTTAATTTTGTAGGCTCCTTGATGATTCATGGTTGAACTTCGGGTTCTCTCTTGAGCCATGCCTCAAGTTCCAGGGTTGTTTTGCTATGTTATGCTGCTATTGTTTTCATAAATTAACAAAAAAAATGGTCAGCATGGAAATCTTTTGAAGCATGATTAAGAGAAGTTTATAGAATCCAATTTCTAGGATGTAAAGCATGATTTACAAATTCCTACTGTATTTTGCATTTTTATAGTCCTTGTAGTTTCTTTCATTCTCACTGCTTCTGCTCGTTCTGGTGTAATTATGGTCTTTGCTTCAATCATGACCCTCCATCCATCCTAAAGAACTTTAGACTGTCTTCAATTCATGATGATTCCCAATGGAAACATGTTTTGTTTGTATTTGTCCAGATTGTTTCAATGCCATTGATATACAATACTAATTTTATGGATGCGCTTTTTGGTTCCTTCCTATACATCTCCAATATCATGATTGCAACAGCCAACAGGCAATAAAGCATGGAACTTTGTTTCAGGATTGCTTGAATGGAGAGTTTGTTAGGGTTGGTCCCAACTCGAAATTTAACCCAGTGGCTGGCTATCATTGGTATGTCTTCCTTTATCTCTTGCTACTATTTATTACTACTTGATGTGATTCTGTAGGAACAAATTTACCACTTTCTTGACTAATTTGCTGTTGACTTTACTGATATATAAGTTGTATATTCCTTTTCAAATGTCTAGTTGTTTTTCTTTTTTGCTTCAGTTAACTTGTGCTTAATTATTCTGTTTGCCAATCTCTTTGCAGGTTTGATGGTGATGGGTGCGTCGATCTGTTCTCTTATAACAAAATAGGCAGTATTTGTTCATTTGAAGTGTTCTGAAGAAAGATTTCAACTCTGTTGCTATCCAATATGCTGAAAGAAAAAGCTCTTTCAAATAATAAACCATCTTCTTACATTATCTGCTTGTTTATTTTTATTTTTTTTAATTTACTTTCTTCTCCATGAGTGCTTGTTTCTATGTGCCCACATGTTAACTTTAGTTGCCTTTTCTGCATATTACAACAATAGTTACCTGTTTTTAGTCATTAATATGCATGAGGTGTTAGTCATATTTGGTAACTTAAAAAGCAGACTCTTCGACTTTATTACACCTATTGTGCTTCTCAAAATATAAGTTGATTGCTCCTGGTGTTGCTTAATCATGTAATTCAATTTACAAATGTTTTTTTTTTTTTTTTTTGCTTCTCTTTGGGGTTCCTTCCATGGCTGAACATGCCTAAAGCTGCTTCACCTGATTGAACGGCAAACTCTTAGGGAAATCTATTGTTGATTATTGGTCGTCTTTCCAATGAATGCTGCATTTAGCGACTCCAAAAAATAAAAAAATAAAAAATTAAGAAACTAAGTTACAATATAAAGTATCTATTGTTCTTCCTTCCCTTCCCATAGTTGCATAATAGATATATTTATGGGAAAAAATCAAGGCCTATGTTGTCAGAATTTGCTACCAATTACCCCATTACTATATCTACTTGCAACTGTTCTCTGTTCAATGAACTTTTTTCGGGAACCTTGACCTTTTCTGTTCTACCTTCGGCAATGTTATTATTCAGTGCTTTTAAACTACATGGTGTTATATTTAATTTGGTTCTAGCGATACATTTACATTTGTCTGTGTTTTTACAGCTTTAGCAATTATTTTAGAAGTGAAAACATTGCGCTGCTTGAATTCTTATAGATGGCTTATTGTGATTACCTTACTAGTTAAATTAGTTTTTTTTATGGATGTTTCTTTTTCATAAATTTGCAGCATGGTTCATGGTCTGCGCATCAACAATGGAAAGGCTGCATATGTCTCTCGTTATGTGAAGACATCACGTTTTAAGCAGGAATCATATTTTGGAGGTGCTAAGTTTACAAAGGTATAATATTGAATGTAATACTTCTTCTTTTTCTAGTTACATTTACTCGGTAAATAAGTCTGCTTCTTGATATGTCATATGCAGATAGGAGATCTTAAAGGATTTTTTGGATTAGTCATGGTTAACATACAAATGATGAGAGTAAAACTGAAAGTATTGGATATTTCATATGGAAGAGGAACAGGTAGGTTTGTCAAGTATTCCTTTTATCTCAACCTTATCAAATATTCAAATCTATTCCAGAAAATTCTATGTATTCTCTTTGTTTGATCTTATGCATTTTAATAGTCTAAGGGCTCTGTTATGTAGGTATATGCTAAAATTAGGAAGCAATGACAATAACACTTTGGTAAATAATGAGTTTGACTTTTATCATTTTATTAATACTTTTTTTTTTTTGTGTGTACTACATATCTATCATAAAAGAACTCATCTAGATTACGAACATGCCCCTCCTTGCGTCAGACTTGTTTGTCTGCCAGCATCTATCATAAACATAGTGTTAATACAATTCCATGTCTTTTCACTTTCATCAATGAAACTTGTACATGAGATTCTACCCTTTCCTACTTATTTTCTGTTACCTCATTGGTACTTGCACATTCTCAAGTGTGGATGTTGAGAACTATACAAGCTAATTTTGTGTTTCTCTATTGCAGGTAATACAGCTCTTGTATATCACCATGGGAAACTTTTAGCGCTTCATGAGGCAGATAAACCTTGTAAGCTATCTTTTTATTTTAACTTCATATAACTTGGGAGCACACAACAAAGTTTGATATTGCACTTTCTTCCAACCCAAAAGCTAAGTTGTTCTGTAGATGGTTAGTATTTCAAGTGGTCTAGAACTCCAAGAACTTTTAAATGGAGATACTTCAACACTCCCTCATATGCAGGCCTGCTCTGCACATGGACCAAGAATTACACGAGGCAACACAAATGGGCAAAGGCCCAATTCCGCACATTTAAAAGGGAGATAACACAAATGGGCCACACATGCCAAAGGTCAAACAACTGAAACAAGTTATGATACCATGTTGAAGTTTGCTCCAGCTTAAAAACTTGTTAACTAGAGGGTTGAATTAGTATATCTAGCTGTCTCGAACTACGCATACTCTCAATATGAGATTACTCAACAAATACAACCAAATATTTAAAAACTGCCATCCATGTTCCCATTTGTTGAATATTTTTTCTTCTGTTTTTGGTGAAAGACTACACTTTTATTCCTATATCATGTTGCAGATGTCCTTAAAGTTTTGGAAGATGGAGATCTGCAAACACTTGGCATGCTGGATTTTGACAAGCGTTTGTCACATTCCTTTAGTGCTCATCCTAAGGTGGACCCAGTCACTGGTAAAATTCATCCGTCTAATATCAACTAGTTCTTTGTAATATGTGAGTGATTATACATACACACAGAAAGGTTTTGATTTGTGAAATTCACACATGCAGGAGAGATGTTTACATTTGGCTATGCACATACAGTACCACATATTACATACAGAGTTATTTCGAAGGATGACTTCATGCACGACCCAGTTCCAATAACGATATCAGACCCCATAATGATGCATGACTTTGCCATAACTGAGAATTATGCCATTTTCATGGATCTTCCTTTGTATTTCAGACCACAGGTAAAGCAGTATTCTGTTTTTTTTTTTTTTTCAGTTTTAATTTATTATTATTTTTTTATTATTTTTATGTAGAGATACCGTACTATTATGCCATTGAATGTGCGTAAAGTTCTCAAAAAATGTGAAATGAGAAAAGTCCGAACATCTAACAATTTTTTGGGAAGGGACAACAGGACCAAGGCTTGTTCATAGATGATCTTTTGTTTTTAAATATTTGGGAGGTCTTATTGAAATTGGAGCCTAAAGCCCTTGCTTCACCAACCATATGCTAAGTTAGGCTCTGGAGGCAACTGATTCATAACTTGTTATCTTCAGAAAATGGTGAAGGAAAACAAGATGATCTATACATTTGATGAGACAAAGAAAGCTCGTTTTGGTGTACTTCCACGTTATGTAAAGGATGATCTCCTAATAAAATGGTTTGAGCTTCCAAACTGCTTCATATTCCATAATGGTAAGCCCTCTTTTAGTTTTCCATTTCTATGAATCATGAAGACATTTCCCCCTGAATTTTTCTTATTTTGTAGTCATATTAGCACTAGCTTAATGATATTATCTCCACTTCCATAGTAGATAAAAAATTACTTGAAATTCATGTCTAATTATGGTTTTGTTATCTCATTAGTAGTACAAGCTTATCCATCATGATTGCACAATCAAACATCAAACTACCAGAATTATCTGTTAATTATTCATGTCAAGGCTTTGATCCTTCTTATTTGGATTGGCACTCAAATCTTGATATACAGATAGCTCTATGAAGGGCAGCATGTACAGAAAGATCTGTCAAACTTTATTCTCATTAACAAACCTTTGCTTTCTGCGTCAGCAAGCTCTAATCAACTAAGTTATTGTTTCTTCTCGCATTGATTGAATAACAAACTGAAGCAACAAACCTACTGGGAATTCTTCTAGTTCGCCTGTCTATAAATAGCACTCTCAATATCTTACATTGAACATTATACATTTGAAATGCTAGACTGAGTCTTTTATTCTCACCCTCACTCTAGAAATAATATTCAACAACAAATCTTTTAGGATTGATTCTAGTTCGTGTGTCTGTAAATTGCTCTCTTACTATCATACTTCCAACATTGTAAGTTTTCAAAATGTAAGGTTGAATATCTTATTCTCACCCAATCTCCATAATAGCATGTAAAATAATATACCACTGGGTCTGGGTTCCAAGCTGTTAAAATCTTTATGGACTTATATCGTGTACATGTACATAAATAAAGGCTTTTGGGCATGCAGATGTGTAAGCACTATGTCTTCGCACTATCTTAAATTTTATTGCCTAATTTGAGTGATATTATCAAGTTATATGGGCCTAAGTTACATGGTGATGGAGCAAAAGGCTCGTTTTGGCTGTTAATACTACCTAAAAGTAAATACATTTACTTTCTGCATTTTGGAACTTGTTTCGAGCTTTTTGCCTGATTGCATTATGAATCTTTGAAGACATACATGCTAATACTTGCAGCTTGTCTTATGTCCAAGATATGCTCTGACTTTTGTAATTTACTCTTAACAGCAAATGCTTGGGAGGAGGAGGATGAAGTTGTTCTAATCAGCTGCCGACTTGAAGATCCAGAGCTATACAGGCTTAATGGTGTTGCCAAAGAAAACCTTGAAATTTTCAAAAATGAGCTGTAGGGGAACTCTGGCCCATCTTGTTAATTTGCTATAGCTTTCGTATTACAGAGTGTTTCAGGATTGTTTTCATTCTTATTCTCAGGTATGAGATGAGATTCAACATGAAAACTGGTCTAGCTTCACAAAAGAAACTGTCAGCTCCTGCTGTAGAGTTTCCCAGAGTGAATGAGAATTACACTAGCAGGTATGCATTTACTAGTTGTGTTGGTAATTTAGGAAACAATTACAAATGGATGAGAAAAGGTGGATATGAAAGGAGCATAGTTGGAATTGCTGATCAAATCAAGTCCCACATAGGTAAAATGTAAAGGAAAAAGAAAAGAGAGTTCTATACGAACGACTGAACAGGCAAGTGAAACCCTACTTACAAGATTAACATTTTAGTAGTGGAGGTCCAACCCTTTGCATGTAACTCAATATTATAATATAACATGGTATTAGAGCTGACCGATTTAGGCTTATGGCCATAGGGCCCAATTGTTAACCTCCCTTTGTAGTCTCCGGTCCACTTCAGAAAGACGTGCCTGCAGTGTCACACATTCAGGAAAAAAAAAAAAGTTGATTTAAAATGCCCTTGAGCGGACTCGTCAATGGGATTGTGGGCATGTGGCCCAATTGTGTAACCTCCCTCTGTAGTCTCTGGTTCACTTGCATGATACGTCTGCTATGTACCACGTCTTGTAGAAAAAGTAGTTACACGTGAGGGGAGAGTGTTTATATAAAAGGCCTTCGACCGTGCACGTGTCGTGCCCACGAGTAAAGAAAATGCGAGGCTCACACTGAGGGGACTCAGGGGAGTGTTAAAAGTGGTGATGAAATAAAATCTCACATGATAAAAGATGATAAAAATAGTATATATATCATGGTGCAATTGAAACCCTACTAATGATTTTTTATGGTTCAATTCATGCTATCTACGCCATTTCTATGGAAATTTTTAATCATTTTCCTAATATCCCATCTTCCCCCACCCTTCCTAATTGTGTGATTACAGGAAACAGAGATATGTGTACGCAACCAGACTGGATCCCATTGCTACAAAGATCACGGGGATTGTTAAATTTGATCTGCAAACTGAACCAGAGACAGGAAAAACAAAGCTCGAACTTGGTGGAAATATCAGAGGCATCTATGACCTTGGCCCTTCTAGATTTGGTTCGGAGGCAATTTACATCCCTCGTGTACCTGGTACTAAATCTGAAGAAGATGATGGCTACTTAATATTCTTTGTACATGATGAAAATGCCGGGTATATCTCTTTCTAACTTAGATATATGATTTATAATCATGTTCTTTGAGCTTCGTCGACCATAGCTAATTAAATTAAATTGTAAAGTGATATCATCTAGGTATTATATTGTCCCATGGCTTTTGCTAATAAATTATTATATTTCATTATACATACATGCCCAACTAATCTTTTATGTTTTGATGAGGGGATGACTAGCTACAATACAAAGGTATTTCATGGTGGCTAATTGCATAATTAGCACCTTCTACTCATGTAAAACACGGAGTTTTATAGAAAGAGCAGAATAGGTAGAATTAGCTTCATGTTTAGGTAGGTAAACTTTTCTGTCATTGCAAATCCTCCTAGTCCTCTCATAGTAACTTTCAATAACGAAACAATGGGTTACCTCTCGTATGTGTTATATCAGTTGGTTGGTCTTAATTTTCATTTATTCTCCTCATTGTTTATAGTTAAATCAAAATTGAGGTGGAATATTATCTTCATGCAATTAATCATTTATGGCCCTGCAGGAAATCATCAGTTCATGTCATTGATGCAAAAACAATGTCTGCTGATCCTGTTGCAGTTGTTGAGTTGCCCAATAGGGTTCCTTATGGCTTCCATGCCTTGTTCATGACAGAGGTCAGCTTATCTTTCATACTTCTGCATTTATTTTAAAAAAAATTACCTCAGAGATATACTCATATCCGACTAATAATTCCATATATGTGGAAGACTAGCTGTTATCTTTCAACTCTAGTAAATGATCGGATTCACAGTGCAATTTTTGATAATTGAATCATAGGATGTCATAGTAAGGTTGGACACAAATTGAGCGTGCATAGAGTTATGTGTTGAATACAAGGTGAGAGAGTATTCCTTCTAAAATGATTTGGCCATTTTTAGTAGAATTAAGTTATAGCAATGGTGTGTGGTTTATTGGAAGGCAAGTTCAGGAAAGATGAATATAACAGGTGATGATGAGTGGATCATTTGGCATAGCAAAATTGATGAAATTTGAAAATGATTATCCAAATGAAAGGAAATGCTTAACTATAGTTCGCCAGCAGTTACTTGCTATGATATGAAAAATAGCTGCTTCAACCTGCAGATTCCACCCTAGACATTGATTGATAAATTTATGGTTTTTGTTTGGGGAGCTCCAAAGTTCTCTGCCTATGAAGCTGTGTTTTCTGTAATCTATATGTTGATGACCCATTTTACATTGTTATCTTGAAACAGGAACAACTGAGAGAACAAGCAAGACTGTAATTGTCTTAGGAGGTGTAACAAACTAGGATTATTCAGGTATCTGAGATCCAGTGCAAAGCAATAGCAGACCCAAAAGACAACCAAGGTTTGAGTAGGAGACCTCCAAAAGATCAAACTTGCGCTAATAATTGTGGAAGATGCAGATTAGAATTGTCTAATATTAGTTTTTAACAGTTTGTATCTGTGCTGGAAAATGAATTATTCTTCTTGGCAAATCGCTTGATATGTTTCAATTTAACCAGACAATTGAAAAAACCTAGCATGAAGTTGCTACTACAATGGACGAACACCATGTTGTAAACAAAATATCATGATGCTCCTTCGTAAACTAAAATGGTTCTTCTTGATCAATTTGATGCTTGTAATATCTTAAAATGGACGAATCAATACTGGTATTCATAAATAAAAAATAATAATAAAATGATAAAGGTTGAGCAGAAAACAATAGTGAGTAAAAAGGAAGGAAATGAAAATAGAAAAATCCCTCAAAAGGCCTAGTATCAACAACCTGGCAAGGCATGGAAATTTGGTTCCTCGACCTCTTCTGTAGTTGCAGGAGGGAGCACCAAAGCAACATTGTTGGTGAAATCCATGCCCAAATTCAGATTACTAAATGTATCATCATCGGGACTCACTCAAACAAAAATAAACAGAATCATCACAACCCATCCATTTTCAATTTCAGAATAACCAGATCGGGTTTCAGAGACTAAGAGAAGAGAAGCGAAATGGTAGGGTTTTTGCACCACCTCTCACCTGCTTCTCTGACTTCTGCTTTCACTTTATACTTACTTTCTGGGCCGGGCCGTTGGCTTTAGATGGCCTTAAAGCCTGGAATTCGATGCAAAATTATTACTTCATTAGTCTTAAAAGAAAAAATTTCAAATTAGTCCATGACCTATTCAAATCGTTCTGTTTTAGTCATTCACCTTTAAAATGTTCCGTTTTAATCCAAAGAATAAGCGATCGGTCCGTAATAGCCCAAACGTTTACTAAAACCATCACTATCAAGGACAATCCGTCAAATTTAACGTTTGAAATCGTTAAATCTAACTGATGCCGTTAGAATATAATTGAGATAATAGTCACTTTGATCATTTAAGTTTGGCCAAATCGTCTAAGTAGTCATTACTTTCATACTTTAGTCAATGTAGTACTCAATTGGAAGTTTACATAGTTTAAGTAGTACCTATACTAACACAGTTAACTATTCCATCCATTTTTGATGAGGTGGCATTAGAAGAGTGATGTGGTTAATTCATGATCTGACGTGGCGATGACATGGCACTGATGTGGCATATTAATTTTTTAATGTTAATTTGAAATTAATAGGACATGTGTCGCGTTTTCATTGGTCCAAAAT
>JAYMTK010002872.1:0-13095 GCA_036897405.1 Pelargonium myrrhifolium | reverse complement strand
TTAGCATTCCTGGGAATCCACTTTCCCATTCTCTTTCCCTTGACTTTTTTTCCAAACACAGTATTTTACTTTGACCAACAACTTGCCCTTATCACCCTCACTTTTCCTTATCAAAAAATTGGTTCCCAAACGATACCTTAATGATTTGGTTGCTATTTGTCGTTCTTGGCGAGAGAAATGACAAAATATATATTAAATCATAAATTGTTAGTTTGAAGTTTTATAAATGCAACGGGCAAACTATGATTATTTTTTTCACCACTTAATAATAATAACAACCTTATCTAAACATCACATGTTGATTAAAGCGAGTGGAACAATGGACCCCAACCACTGTTTGGTCAATAACGCCCATGCCACACCACACTACAATATTATACTTTAAAAAATAAAAACCAAAGCATCTAAAGAAAAAGAAGAAGATTTACAACAGTTTTCTGAAGGTCGAGTCCAAACAACTAGGGCCCATACCCTAGCAGTATTGATTTTTTTATTGGGCCACTCTTGCGAGTTTATGGGCTTCATGTGTTCCTGGCAAATGGGTTGGGCCTGTGTATTAATTTTCGATTCCAACTATTTATTTATTTATTACTCCCTCCACCCAAAATGAGTGTGCTCCTTTCTAATTTGAGAAAAAAATAAGGAGAAGTTAGTTAGTGTGGTATATTTACTCTTGTATTCTTGTGATCTTGTGTTAGTAGATACTAGCTAACTTATTATGAGGATATTATTGACAATTCATGCATAACTAACTTCCTAAAAAGAGAAAGTGGACACTCATTTGGGGACAAAAATTCATTTGAAACAAGATACTCATTTTTGGACGGAGAGAATATGAAATAAGACTAATCGGATTAGGTCGTCCCCTAAGAGATGACTTAGTGGTCAAGATCCACATCTACTTGTAGGAGGTTGTAAGTTCAACTTATGAGTTAGACGAGGTGGGGTTTGGGGTTAAAAGATGAGAGTTACCATATGTTGAGTAGCTGATAAAAAGAGAGGTTGGATTAGGTCCCTTAGGAGATGACTCAGTGGTCGAGACCTACATCCCCTTGTAGGAGATCGTGAGTTCAACTCCTCAGTCGGATATGGTGAGATTTGAAGTTAAAAGAAGAGAGTTACCTTATAGTGCATAATTAAAAACGAAAAAAAAGTTGGATGAGTCTTATCAACCTGAGCTCGAACTCTGCCTCGAACTAGACCCAAAACCTGAAATTCCCGCTTGTTTGATATGCACAATACATTAATGAGAACCATAATACTAGAATCGCTGATTAATAATGTTAATTAAGGTCAAAGGAATTTGAATACTTTGTGTAGGTTGTGAGGTTGGTGACATACTAATACTTGCCACCGGCTGCAACCCCGTGATAGCAACAGAGCAACAAAATCGCAGCCCAACCCATATGATTTGAGGCCCAAATAATCGAAGCCCAAGAAATTTCCATATTGTTCTCCCACCACCAATCCATGAGATGACCATTTACAAACACAAAACACAAACGCTTTCTCCATTTTGGAAACACAAGAAGAAAAAAAGTAATTTGCGGTTTCCATTATATTACTCAATTTGCCCTTTCCTCTCAGGAGGTGTTCGAACACCAACACCCCCTGAGAATTTCAATTTCCCATCTCCCAACTTCTTCGCTCCGTCATGGCGTCCGAGAATTTCACTGACAAGAATGCTGTTTTCAGAAAATTGAAGGCAAAGTCGGAAAACAAGGTTCTGTTTTTATTCTATTTGTATTTTGAGTTCGTGTGGTTGAGATCTGTGTCAGATCTGGGAGTTTTTGGGATGGATCTTGAATTGTGTGTTTTGTTCTCAGATGTGTTTCGACTGTAATGCGAGGAACCCAACCTGGGCATCGGTGACGTACGGGATCTTCCTCTGCATCGATTGCTCAGCCGTGCACCGCAGCCTCGGTGTCCACATCAGCTTCGTCAGGTGTTTTTTTGTTCTAATTTTACTTTCTTGATGATTGGAATGTCAATCAAATCATTTATACCATTTTGATTAGATATGGAAATTCTTAATAATCATCGCCATGCATGCTATAGCGGTTTTGCTTATTGTGCTCTATAAGAGCCGTAGCATTGAAACTATGCATTGTCAGTGGCAAATTCAAATATTCATTTGTTATTGGGGTTAAATTTTCTTTTTCTGTATTACAGACATTGAGAATTGTAGGAATGTTTCAGAATATCACCATATAAGTTCCTTGTTGTGGACCGTCGGGCTTGATTTGTTAATTTATTTTATGTTTCTGAGGAAGACGACCTTTTGAAGTTTTGTCTCGAATGAGGGATTCTATTATGTGTTTTGAGAAAACTACCTCAATAAGCATAACTTGGACATGTATTTGATTCATAATTATGTTTACACATCTAGCTGAGATAGAACCTCGAAGAGCCATTTTCTTTGTATGTTACTTGAAATCTCATGGCACTAGATTTTTTGGGCATTTATGATATGGGAACCATAATAGATTTATAGATTGCTCAAATCTCTGTGGATTAGTTGGGATTAGAAAGAAACAGGAGTTTTATTTAAAATAAAGATCTGAGAAGTGGCTGTATACTAGCCTGAGAACACAGCTAATTACCCTTGTAGAGAACTGATAGAACAATTGGGGTTAAGGAAGCATAGTAATCTAAATTAAGTTCTGCAGCCTCTCCATATCTGGTATGTTTAGATTCACTATACAGTAACTTCTTCAATCCACGCTGTCTTTATATTATATATGACATATTTACTCGCTGATGTGTGATTTCATCGTCCGGTTGTTGAAAAATTGTTTGATGGTGTTGTCCAGCGGTAGGTTTGGATTCACGCCCTTCTCTAATTCCAGAATTATGTTGTTGAAGGCTTGAAGCCCATTAATGAAAAATTCAGTACGTAGCAATATGTAAAGTGTAGAGAGTGTAGAATGAGAAGTCATTTGAACCTTTCACCGTGGGGTATTTATAGTGGAAGTGTTGCAATATGATTGGATGATGAGATGTGTCAGTTTTCATTTGATTGGTTGAATCGAAGTTCATTGATACTAATCAATTGGAGAAATTATGGGCTTTGGTGGGCCGAAGTTTTGTTGGAGTGCGCGGATAGGATTGTCTGGACATGCCCACAGGCGTTGGGCCAGGCCCAGGTCCACGGCCTGATTAGCCCTTTCACTGGTGTGGCCGGCCTCTATTCCGTTTCCCCTCTTTTGTTCCATTCCAAGCGAGCCCTGTCACTCATGCAGACGTGCGACTTCGCGTGGGGCCCCAAATATTTGTGTATCTCTCTCAAATTAAGGTGTTCAAAATTTGTCCAGGCTGGTTCCCAACCGATTACATCAAATCCGGTCCTCGATCTATAAGTTATAAAATATTCGGTCTTTGGTCTGACCTGCTGCCAATTCTGTCTGCACCAAATTATATTTTTATTTAGTTTACTTCTCTTAGACAATGTAAAGTTCTAAATTTTTTATAATTTTATTTTCAGTTTGCTCACCTAATTCTTGCCGGTCATATACTTATTATTTTCTTGGGGTTTTCTTATAGAACATATATTTTTGTATTTTTAATTACTTTTGGTCCATGTCGGTCTGGTCCTGTCTGATTTTGAACCGATGAACACCCCTTCTCACAAATCATAATCAGTCGTTTGAATCAAGGTTGAAAGCCATTATCATGCACATCTTAGAATTACGGTATGAGCTAAAATCTGGAAAATCTGCATTGAAGATTGGTTGCCTAGAATGTTCATTGAAGTCTGTTGTCTACCGCTCTTAAAATACATTACTTTGGCAGATCTTCAGATGACCTTTTCTGGTTAAAGTTGACCAGTCATCATTCTGCTTGGTTTTGCTATAATGTATTATTGTTCCTATTCCTTTGTGAACAATACATTCTGTTAATGTATACTTCCTAGAAGAATGGCTTTGAAAATTTAGTGCCGCCTTGGCAGTTTTGTTATGGGCTATGAAGGTGTGGCTATTGGCTGTTGCTGATTTGGTCCTACCAGTTTAGTGTCTGCTACAGAGCCAAAGCCTTCAGCTGTATTCTTGGAACGAAATGTTCCAATGACTCCGTGGCATCTTAGTTGTTGGGATAATAACTGTATCTTACAGCTGTTTTTTTTTTCCTTTCTTTTGCAGGTCTACAAATTTAGATTCATGGACTCCAGAGCAATTGAGAGTGATGTGCTTTGGGGGTAACAACCGTGCACAGGTTTTCTTTAAGCAGCATGGATGGTCTGACGGAGGAAAAATTGAGGCTAAGTATACATCAAGAGCTGCTGAGTTATATAGGCAAATACTATCTAAAGAAGTTGCTAAAAGCATGGCAGAAGAGGTAAGTTTGACATCGTTCCCAGTTGCTTCACAGTCACCCCAATCAGTTAATGGGATTGTAGAAATCAAGACCGACAGTGTTCCCACAGAAAGTTCTGTAGTAAAACAACCAGTCCCAGAGGCCACTGCAGCACCCAAAGTTTCTCACACTGTTATGACCACTACTGTGAAGAAGCCTCTTGGTGCAAAGAAAACTGGTAAAACTGGGGGACTTGGTGCTCGAAAGCTTACTAGCAAGGTAGTTTCTTTGTTGTTTTTTTTTTTTTACCTCTATGAACTATAAACACGAACTTAGTTTTAGATGGATGTATTTTCTCTGTTATCTGAAGGGTCACTTGTAATTTCACTAACCAGTCTTGATTGAACTGCAGGCAACCGAAAGTATTTATGATCAGAAGCCTGAAGAAATTCCTGTTCCAGTGTCTACCACAACTAACAGCATACCATCAGGTGGTTCATCATCGTTTGCATCTCGCTTTGAATATGTTGAAAATGTCCAATCTTCTGAATCGAGTTCTGGTGGCACTCACGTGATTAGCCATGTAGCTCCACCAAAATCATCAAATTTCTTCTCTGACTTTGGTATGGACAGTGGTTTTCCAAAGAAATCGCCTTCAAATTACTCGAAGCCTCAAGTAAGTTGTCACGTGTTATCAAAGCATATATGTGACTTGTTTAATAGGTTTATCCATTTCTGCTACATAAAATATTACAATCAATCAACTATTGTGACACGCATTAAAAGAATTAGGTTGTATGGCATATTCTTTTCTGTTTCTATTTAATTCTCTTAGAAGTTATAATTTTATTGTTACAATCAGATTGGTTTTGCTCTTCTTCTGCATATGTTAAAAATATATCTTTTTCTTGCGACTCTTGGTTTATCTCACTGTTTTTTGAGGTGCCAGTCTCATATTGCACCATCTCTCCCCGCTTGACAGCCTTTTTCACATCTCATTTCATCAATTTATTTACTTGTTTATTTTATGTATTTTAGTAATTGTTACTGTTTGGATTTCGACCAGATTGAAGAAACTGATGAAGCAAGGAAGAAGTTCTCAAATGCTAAATCTATTTCATCTGCTCAATATTTTGGGGATCATAACAATGCTGGTGACACTGATGCTCATGCTTCTTTGCAGAAGTTCTCAGTATGCACCTTTACTATAAATACGCTTGCTTGATTTCTAATTTCATGTTTCAGTTTCTTCAAATTGGAGATCTTGGATGGCTTTCTCTTTTTATCCTAGTAGAGTTTATCTTAGCTTTTGAGGATTTGAAATGATCTTCTGAAAAACAATAGTCAATGGCTTGTTTTTTGAATATCAGTGAAAATGTGGAATGCTGTTAGTTTTGGCTAATTCTGGGGATGATTATTGAAAGAATTACATGTACATTTATTTGTTCATAATTGGGTTTTGGTTTTGTGATTTTGATGAACAGATCTCTTTGAAATAGTCAATTATATTAGACATGAAATTGCATCAGGATATTGAACTGATTTATTAAATTAACATTTAAAAATCGGTTTTGAGACATGACTTTTGTTTGGAATTAGGTTCTTGACATGATCACATGTATTATTTCTTTTAGGGTTCTGCGGCGATCTCAAGTGCTGATCTTTTTGGTGACAATTCAGATGCCAATCTCGATCTCAGTGCAAGTGACCTGATCAATAGGCTCTCTTTCCAGGTTTGTTATCCTATTGGGAAAGTGTGTTTTGGTTTTGGTCCGGTAGCTGTAGGTCTTTTAGGAAGTAGGAGCTACTTACTGATGAGCTTTGTTCGATATTGAATTGAATATGTCCTGTTCAGGCACAGCAGGACATCTCGTCCTTGAAGAATATGGCCGGAGAAACAGGGAAGAAGCTCACTTCCATGGCATCAAATTTAATGACCGATCTTCAGGACAGAATGCTGTGATATTGATGTGTCTGTGTTGAAAAAAATAGGGTTAAAAAGCACATGGAAGAGTTTGTGACAGTGCCAGAGAATATCTTGTGTGAAGTTGGGTTTGATGACTACAAAAAATTCTTTTGAAAGACAAATAAGATGTAAACTTCTCAGACTTTGTTCAGGTTCTGCTCTGTTTAGCTACAGAAGATGATTTAAGATCACTTGTGCTTTTAGTTGTTTATTTTGTAAACGCATACGAGTTTGTTCCTGACCTATTTCAATAGAGAAATTGAAGTTTTTTTGTTTTATTTTAATTGCTTAGTAGAATTATGTGTGAATCGAAAATAAAAATTTAAGTTGGTGGGTCCAAAAGGGGATGGAAAATGGAAACAAGGAACATAATAAACTGAGATGCCATTAATTATTGGAACATTTTTATAAATGTACAAATAGGCACAAGATACCAATTTTTGTACACAAAAATACATATAATTTTAATTGCATTATGATGTTAAAATAATTGTTTAGAAGACTATGGTGTCTCATATAGGCGATGACTCAAAAGATCATCTTTCGGCACGAGATCTGGATTCAACAATGACATCCACATAACAATAATTAAGTTTATGCTATTGAAACAAAAATGACACACATGATACAATGCGAAAAGATATTGTTGTATTTCTTAAAAATCAAAACAATATTGCTAATATAGATGTGACATTGTCATCATCTCATAAAACACTCTTTCTTTTTCCGTTCTTTTCCTATGGAAGAAGAAAAAAAACCAAAAATGTACCAGCCTAAGTGCAAACGGAAAAACAAGGGAGGGATGGAAAGGCTGTGGGAAATGGGTGGCGGGGGTTGATGATAACCCAATGCCAAAAATCTTGATTGTGGCGGATCTTGGGGATAAGATTTGCCGCCCGGAATGATTGTGTTTAGGTGTAGGTACAACCGAGGGCTCCGTTGGTGTCCCTTGGTCAAAATGGGGCTAGTTTAAGTTTTAGTTTAGGTCTTTTTTTGTTTTCATAGTTTTAGTTGTTTTTGCCACATGTGTGTAACTTTGAAAATATGAATTTCTCCGTTTTTACAAAACCACGATATCTATTTATATCTCTTTTTTAAAATAAGAGTCGACCATCAAACTTATCAGAAATAGTTGGGTAGATTAGTTTTTGGTCTACTCCTTGTATTCTATTTCGAATACTTCCATCATTGACAAATAATATAACCTGTTTTTTTTTTTAATGAATAAAAAAAATAGCAGCTTTAACTCCTAGAAATTGCGTCCAGCGTGTGACAGTGATAGTGGGAGTGAGAGCGAGGGAAGCGAAAAACAAAGGAAAATTTGGTTTTCCCTCCTCTTTTCAACTCAACTCAATTTTTTGATTCCCTCGCTCTCAATCTTTCCCTCCGATATACTAACTCCTTCTCTTCCTCTTTTCATATTCCAAATTTCATTTTTTGATTTAGGGTTTTCAAACTTTCCCCAATTTCTCTCTCACTCTCTCCCAATGTGTTCCTTCTCTAGACCCCTCCATGATCAGAATTTCTCGCCGGATTCCGTTTTTTCAACTGCTTTTCCCGACGAGTCTTTTTTACTAGGCCCATCTGCCACCGCCATGGATGCTGCTCAGAATCCGGTTTCTCATGACGGGTCTGAAACCCCCAACGCTCAATCTGGCCGTCATTCTCCAGATGGTTCTTCACTCCCCACCGATGCCCCTGCCGAAACCTTAGCAGACGCTTCCGCGAAATCTTCAGCTGAGCCGTCGTCGAGCCTCGCCGGACCTTCTCTTGCAAGCTCGCCGAATTTGCCTCCTCTTAAAACCCTAGACGAGACCTCACCGTATTCACATGTAGAGCCCTTGGAAGAAGAACCATCACTACCGTTTTCGAAATATGCATCCAGCAACTGGGCCACCGGATGTGAATTGCCTGATAATTCAAGTAAGCAATCACCGCCAGCTGTTATTGAAGATGAAGATCAGTCAGAGGACCAGTTTTGGCTCCATACAAGCTCCCCCCTTCGGTCTAACAGTCCAGATTCATACTTATATGACAGGTGGACGTCGTCCAACAGAGGAAAATGGCCTCATAACAGGGAGCCAATCCATTCAAACTTTCAATTTTCTAGTACTGAAGCCCCAATTGTGCCCACTGGGGTGGTATGTACTAAATCTCTATATTTATGTGTTCACTGTTTTCAATTTGATCCATGTGTGGTTACTGAACTTTTCTCTGGCTTGCATTTTCCAGGGTGCAGGGCTTCGGAACCTTGGCAACACCTGTTTTCTCAATGTTGTTCTGCAATGCTTCACTCATACTGTGCCCCTTGTCCAGTGCCTTCGTTCATTCAATCACCTCAAGAAGCCCTGTGAACGTAACTGTCTAAACTTTTCATTTATTAGGATATCAATTTTTTTTGGTCCATATCTAGAGTTAAGATTTTTATGCTATTTTTTATTTTAGTTTGAACAATTAATTTTGATATTTTTGATGTGCCAAAATTGGTATGTCAGGTGGTAGAGAAGGCTTCTGTGTTCTATGTGTTCTTTGTGGCCATATTGAAGACTCGTTGTGTTCGTCTGGCAGGACTATTGCACCTGTGAAACTTGTTGACAACTTGAGCAGTATCCTTTTTCATCCCAAAGACTGGTCTTGCTTTAGCTTTTAATATGATGGATTCAAATTATGCTGACTTTTTTTGGGTGCTCAATTTTTTGTCTTGCAATCCATATTATAATGTTCACTGTTTTCATTTTATAATGTGATTCTTTGACTTATTAAATATCAGATATATCATCTTTTTTCCAAAGATACCAGCAGGAGGATGCTCATGAATTCCTGCAGTGCTTGTTAGATAGACTTGACACATGCTGTTTGGATTCAAAGGCAAATGATGATATGTCTTCCCAAAATAATAAAATAGTTGATCGGGTTTTTGGCGGCCGTCTCTTAAGCAAGGTATGAATGGGGCAGTGGTTTCAAAATTTTCCATGGCTTTACATGTTTTGTACATTGTTATGGCATAGTTTTATGTGTCTTGATTCTTCATTTTATTTTGTCTTCAGCTTCGGTGTTGCAATTGCAGTCACTTATCCAACACCTATGAACCCCTTATTGATCTCAGTTTAGAGATTGGAGATGTTGATAGCCTTCCTAGTGCACTAGAATCTTTCACTAAGGTTGAAAGGATTGAGGATCCAGAGACAAAGTTTACTTGTGAGAATTGCAAGGAAGTGGTGTCAATGGAGAAACAGCTTATTCTGGACCGGGCCCCTTCAGTTGCCACATTCCATTTAAAAAGGTTCAAGGCAGATGGGTCCTCTGTTGTGAAAATTGACAAGCATGTAGAATACCCATTGGAGTTGGACTTGAGTCCCTACACCTGTGGCAGTGATGATGATAATGTGAGTTCTGTTATTGCTTTCTTGCTGATTGCTTATCTCTTCTGAGTTCTTAAATTACATAAAATAAGGTCCACTGCACTATACTTAAGGTATCCAACTGTGGTAATGGTGTTGACATGAAAACATTTCATAACTTTAGGGCTGCTTGCTTGCACTCAGATGTCTGTATACAATGTTTTGGTATATTATCTTATTATCAGAGTAGCACATTTCTGTGCATTGAAATTATCTAGACTTGTGATAAAATCTAACTAATAAGCATCTCAAAAGCAAAATCTGATAGACACATGGATCAATTTAGTAACCATGTTTTTGCATCAATTTATTTCTTGTACTGTTTTAATTAATTCATCAAATCTCTTTGCTGTTCTCATCAATAGGCGGAACTGAAGTATGAACTCTATGCAGTTGTGGTGCATGTAGGATTTACACCTAGTTCTGGGCATTACTTTTGCTTTGTTCGGTCCTCCCCAGAAACATGGCATAGGTTGGACGATTCAAAGGTAATTTACAGTTCTCAATATTTTGTGTAGTTTGCTTCTGACTTTAAAAATCTTATTTCTATATTTTCAATTTTTGCTTGCTAAATTTTTCATCATTGTTGTGTTCTATTTTAAGTTGTCATCTACATTTTCTTTCGGTGTTGGGGTGGACTGAAGTTTTGAACATATTTATATTCATAGCTAGATTAAAAATGATAAAATTTAGATTGTAAGCTGTTTTTGGAGGGGAATCTTGAAATTCACTGTATTGTCTTATTTTCAACAATGGCACCATAGACCAGAGCATTACTGATGCAAGTCTCATGTAATAAGACGGTAATAACTTGACTGAATTTGAGAATAATAATACCTAATTCACATTTTGCAGGTCTATAGGGTCCAGGAAGATTTTGTGCTATCTCAGGATGCCTACATTTTGTTCTATGCAAGGCAGGGTACTCCATGGTTTTCCAGTTTAATGGAATCACCAAAAACATTTTTGAAGCCTAACTTTTCAAATGAATCCCCAAAGTCGGTATTAGATAATTTGGAGAACACTTCATGTCCAAGTGCTGTGAACATTGATAGATGTGATGACCACAAAATGCAAGAATCTTTTAATGGAATTTCCACTGCAAAGCATGAAGAGGCTGCAGTGAATGAAGCTATAGAAATGCAAGATGCTTCTGAGCGAATTTCCACAGTAAGACTTGAAGATGCTAAGATTAATGAAATTATAGGGGATGCAGAAGAGATTTCTGTAATGCTATCTTCCGGACCAAGACAAGGGCTTCTGCTTAAAGAATCAAGACATGATACTTCAGCGGCATCTAGGGCATGTAGTAGCTGCATAGGAACTGCAAACTATGAGAAAATTAGTATGTGCTCAAATGAGAGAAATCCAGGCATCAGTGGAGCTTCTAAGGATGACATATTTCATCTAGTAACACCACCCGTATCACCAAATCCATCTAAAAAGTCTGGTGAGCATGCTGTTACATTTACTCATTTTGATATAATTTATGTTTTTTTTTTTTTATAAATGTTTTTCTTATGGAAATCTTACACAAAACTAAAATTATGAATTGGGCTGAAATTCCCAGATGGAGGCTATTGCATTCCACGTGACCATTTGAAATCAAACGAACGGCGTACATGTAAAAGACAATTGGCCAAGGAGTTAGAGGCTTCGAAGGAAAAGAAGGAGGCTATTAGATACCTTTCAAGAAGCAGTGGTCCTTGTTCGAGGCGTCAGGTTTTAGCTGCTGCAGCTCATGGGGAACACCACGAGGGTAAGAGGAAGAAGATATGGGCAGAAACATCTCCAATTAAGGTCAGCCCTCGTAGCACACGGCATAAATCAAGGCATAGGACTGCTGTACACTGATCGTTAATGCAGTTAGATGTTTATTTTCTTAATGTTCATCTGACAGATGAAATAGGTGTTAAATTGCAAATGATATTTCGGTCTTGTAAAAAAAAGAGGTTTCTTGCTATGTCAAATGTGTATCCATGGTATTTTTTTTTGTTTGTTTTGTTTTCAGCTCCTTAAGGCTTGTTACTGCTTTCAAATTTAGTCTTTGAGAGTGTAAAGTTGAGCAGAGGTATGTTAACTAGTAATATTAACTATAGATGGGTCCGATTCAAGGTAAATATGTTTTCATCTCAGTTCAGTTGTTACCTTATAATCTATAACCGTATATGTTCCTTTATTGGCTTATGCTGATTTACAAGTTGGAATTGGAAAATCTAAATGTAACAGTACTACCAAAAAAGAAAGTAAAACTACAGGAACCAATGAGATGAATGTTGAATATTTGATCGTGCACCAAAGAAAATGTTAGAATTGATCATAGAAAAAGCCACTATTTCCGGACTTTCAATCATTGTGTCTTGTGAAGGTGTAAATCAACTATTCTTAAACGTTTAATTGTCATGCACTTGAAGGCATGTATCAACTCCGCTAAAAAAAGTTTGATCGGCATGCCTCGTGAAGGCACAAGTCAACTCTCCCTGAACGTTCGATCGTTAAACCCTCTATTCCCATGGCTTGTGAAGGCATGATGCCACTCTCTCCAAACTTTCATTCGCCATGCCCCCGAAGACATGAATAAACTCCACCTAAAAGTTCAATTGTCATGCCCCATCGAATTGCATGGGTTGGACACTAAGTTCAATCGACATATTTCGTTCAGACACATAAGTTTTTTTATTTATTTTTTTTTTGAGACACATAAGTTGAGTCTCAATTTCAATCGTCATATATTTTCCTTGTTTTTTTTTGATAATCGTATATTTTTTTCTATTGTAATAATATATGAATATGATTGCATAAATTATTGGGAAGTGTTATTTCCACACCTAATATTGTTTTCCACACCTTTTTGACTTCATTTGACAAAAATGCCCCTCCTAGTTAATTATTATTAATTAATTTGAAACCATAAAAATCAAAATAATTATTTTGTACTTCTTTACTCCAGGTCTTTATCCTCCCACTTTTGTTTTTCTTTATTCTCCTACTTCATAAATTAATTAATAATTTTAATAACATAACAAAAAATTATAATAAATTTTTGGTATTTTTTTTGTCTCTTCCACGTTAGAGCAAACATAAATCGATGATCACCAAAAAATGACTCGATGAGCTTAATATGATCGTCATTTCGAGAAAATCAATATGAGTCAAACAACGACCCAAATGGACACGAGAACTTGAATGATTAAAACTGCATAAAAAGAGTCATAGCTAACAGACCCTAACCCATGTCCCTTAGAGCGGTCATAAGTCGACGATCTAGTTCATCAAAAATGGATCAAAGAGTTCAATACAAATTTCATTTCGAGAGAATTGATTTGAATCAAACAACGGGTCATACAGATGTCAAACTGGACCCCAAATAAACTCGAGTACCTGACATTAAAAATGAATAAAAAGGTCCCAAGAGGCCTTGATCCAGTCACTTAG
>JAYMTK010002871.1:0-13096 GCA_036897405.1 Pelargonium myrrhifolium | reverse complement strand
AGGCAATCTGATTGTGTGTGTGTTTTCTATCTTATTTGTGCTTGAGTGTTATAGGTCACTCCATTTGGTGTTCTCATTGTCCTCTCGCCACTATGGTAAATCCGGGTACTCAAGGTGATCGAATCAATGCTCTAGAAGCAAATCAAGAGGATATTATTAATGAAGTTGCAGAAATCAGAGAAAAACAGCAAGTTATGGACGCAAAATTGGATCAGATTTTGGCCTCATTAGCTTCAGGGATGAAACAAAAACAACCGGAAATGGGGGAGCCATCTTCTGCAGTTTCAAGCCAGAGCCCCATAGACATGAACAATCCTCAACAATTTCCTGGAGTCAATGACAAAAATGCTGTTTATTTCCCAAAGTTTACTGGTACAGAGCCTATAGAATGGCTGGCAAGAGCAGAAGCTTACTTTGCAATTTATAGGACAAGTGAGTGGAACAAATTGATTTTGGCAGAGGCAAATATGGAAGGGTCACATATCAACTGGTTCCAAAGCTTGAAGAAGTTGGGTCAATTTTTCGATTGGAGGAGTTTTTCAAGGGCACTCATCGATCAATTCGGTCCTTCTGAATTCGAGAACCCTAGGCGAGCTTTGTTCAAACTGACACAAGGTAACAGTTCTGTAGCAGATTTCTAATCGCAATTCTGTTTATACCTGAATCGTAGTGAGGGTCTATGTGAATCTATGATTATAGACATTTTCGTTGGAGGGTTGAAGAGTGAGTTACAGGGAGAATTAATTGCTGCTAAACCTGCTACTATTTCTATTGCTGTTGGATTGGCTAAACTTCATGAGACAAGATTGAAAACTGCAAAGCAACCACTCAGTTACAGGTCTTACACCAAATCCGACTTCTCACAAGCCATATTACCTACTCCAGTAAACAAAGCCTTACCCATGAACCAAAACAACCAGCAAACTAAAACAATAAACCAATCTGAGATAGCTAGAAGAAGAGAGAAGGGCCAATGCTTTACCTGTGATGAGAAATATTCCCCTACCCACAACTGTCCCAACAAACCCAGGTTTCTACACATTGACCTGTCAGATGAAGAAGAACAATTGTTTGAGCTTTTGGAGCAACCTGAACCACCCCCAGACCCCAATATAATCACAGATCAACCAACCTTATCTTACCTTGCTTTGGCTGGAACTCAGTCATCAACAACCATGAAATTCACAGCTACAATTCAAGGAATACATGTCACTGTTCTTATTGATAATGGCAGCTCCCATAACTTCATACAACCCAGAATTGCTGAGACTCTAGGGCTTCCTATAGAGCCTTGTCCTGATTTCACAGTAAAAGTGGGAAATGGTCAGTTCTTAAAAGCAGTAGGAAGGATAAATGAAGCTGCAATAATGATTCAACAACACACAATCAAAGCTCCTCTCATAGTGCTTCCTATTTGGGGAGCAGATTTGGTTCTAGGGGTGCAGTGGCTATCTACTCTTGGACCTTACTTGACAGATTATCAGAAAATGGTTATGAAATTCTATCATGAGGGGAAGTTTGTACAACTACAGGGAGAACAATCATCAGTCAAGCATGCACAGTTTCATCATATGGTCAGAATGGTTCACACCAAAGCAATTGCTGAATGTTATACTATACAACTTGTCCCTCACAATGAGAATGCCCTTACACACATATCACAAACCTCACATCCTGATATCTTACTTCTTTTACAAAGGTTTCAACACCTATTTGAGAAACCCACTGCCCTACCACCAAAGAGGAAACATGATCATCACATTCCCCTTCAACCAAACACAAAGCCTACAGTTGTCAAACCCTACAGGTATGCTTTCTCTCAGAAGAATGAAATTGAGAAGATAATAGATGAGTTGCTGACAGAAGGGTTAATTGAGCCTAGCAATAGTCCTTATTCTGCACCAGTCATTTTGGTTAAGAAGAAGGATGGAAGTTGGAGATTCTGTGTGGACTACAGGGCTTTAAATGAGGTGACTATCAAGAACAAGTTCCCTATGCCTACTGTGGAGGAACTATTGGATGAATTGAATGGGGCACAATTTTATTCAAAATTAGACTTAAGGTCTAGGTATCATCAGATTCTCCTAAATGAGACTGACAAGGAAAAGACAGCTTTCAGAACTCATGTGGGGTTGTACCAATGGCTAGTAATGCCATTTGGACTAAGTAATGCACCTGCATCATTCCAAGCCCTCATGAATGAAGTCCTCAAGGATCATCTTAGAAAAACAGTTCTTGTTTTCTTTGATGACATCTTGATCTACAGCAAGTCTTGGAGTGACCACATACTACATTTACAACAAGTTTTACAAAAACTTTCTGATCACAAGTTGTTTGTAAAACTTTCCAAATGCTCTTTTGGACAACAGTCTGTGGAATACTTGGGACATTTGGTGAGCAAGGAGGGTGTGGCAATGGACCCTCAGAAGGTACAAGCAATAGTGGATTGGAAGGTACCAAAAACCTTGAAGCAGCTTAGAGGGTTTTTGGGTTTGGCTGGTTACTACAGAAGATTTATCAAGGGATTTTCCAAAGTGGCTGCTCCTTTGACTGACTTATTAAAGAAAGATGCCTTCAAATGGTCTAAAGAAGCTGCTTTGGCTTTTGATGATCTTAAAAAGGAACTCAGTACAGCTCCACTGTTAGCACTCCCTAATTTTGACCAAGGATTTGTGATTGAAACAGATGCTTCTGGAATAGGAATTGGAGCAGTTTTGAGTCAAAATGGGCACCCACTTGCCTTCTATTCTCAGAAGTTATCAAGCAGGATGCAGAAACAATCTGCCTATGTTAGGGAATTGTATGCTATTGAACAGGCTGTTAAAAAATGGAGATCCTATCTATTAGGGCACAGGTTTGTTATAAGAACAGATCACCAAAGCATCAAAGCAATGTACGATCAGGTGCTCCCATTTCCTGAGCAACAGGAATGCCTTCTACAGCTATTGGGACACAATTACAGCATTGAATATAAACTTGGCAAGGAAAACAGAGCAGCAGATGCTCTTTCACGATCATTCTTGCATCTGTCAGCGGTGTCAAAGCCTGAATTCAAGCTTGTGGAGCAGCTCAAGGCAGATATTCGAAACGATGAGCAAACTAAGGAATGGATTGCCAACTATAAAGATGGTATAGTTCTGCCAGAATTTATTACAGTCAAGGATGGTCTTGTGTTTTGGAAAGACAAGTCATATATACCCCAAAATTCTAGCCTCAAACAACAACTTTTGTATGAATTTCATAACACCAAATTGGGGGGGGCATGTTGGTGCAAAAAGAACACAGAAGAGGTTAGGAGCAAACTTTTATTGGGTAGGGATGAGTAAAGAGGTAGACAAGCATGTGGCTAGCTGCACTATTTGCCAGCAAGCAAAGACTGACAATAGAGTTCACGCAGGATTGTTGCAGCCATTACCTATTCCAACTGCAGTTTGGTCAGATATAGCAATGGATTTCATAGTTGCTCTCCTAAGTTATCAAGGATACTCTGTTATAATGGTGGTCATCGACAGGTTATCAAAGTATGCTCACTTCTCTATGCTTAGGGCAAATTATACAAGTCAAGCTGTGGCTAAAAAGTTTGTCCAAGATGTGGTCAAGCTACATGGCATTCCTACTTCTATAGTGTCAGACAGGGACAGGGCTTTTACACATAGTTTCTGGAAAGAGTTATTCAAGCTACAAGGAACAACACTAGCCATGAGTACTGCTTATCATCCTCAGACTGATGGCCAGTCTGAATCACTGAACAAGACATTGGAGCTATACTTAAGATGCTTCACTTTAGAAAATCCAGCAAAATGGGGATTATACTTACCTTGGGCTGAATATTGGTACAACACAGCTTTTCAAACCTCTGTCGGGATGACTCCATTCTTGGCTTTATATGGCAGGGCACCCCCAACAGTTACCAACTACATCCCTGGGTCAACTACAAATAGAGAGGTTGAAGATTTTCTCATCAGCAGAGATACAATTTTGTCACAACTTAGACAAAATTTGCAGAGGGCTCAGGATAAGATGAGGGCACAAAAGAACAAACACAGAAGGGATTTATCATTTCAAGTGGGAGAATGGGTATTGGTAAAATTAAAGCCATACAGACAAAATTCAGTAGCACTCAGAAAGAATCAAAAATTGGGAATGAGGTACTTTGGACCTTTCCAGATCACTGACAAAATTGGTTCTGTTGCTTACCGATTGCTGCTACCCCAGGAAGCTAAGATTCACCCTGTGTTCCACATCTCACTGCTGAAAAAGTTTCAAGGAGACCATTCGAAGCCCCTACTTCTGTTGCCTTTGATAACTGACACCACTGTTGGAGACAAAAAAGATATGCAGGTGCTGGAATGGAGGAAAATTTTCAGAAACAACAAGTGGGTACCTCAGGTATTGATTCAAGACACCGGTTCTCTGGAGAAGACAGATTCGTGGCAGGATGTAGGTGATTTTCTGCGAAATTTTCCTGATTACAACCTTGAGGACAAGGTTATTGTAAATGGAGGGGGTATTGGTATGCGAGAATATAAGGAAGTAGCTGTTGAGATTGAAAGAATCAAAGAGAGGTTGGCAAGGAAGCAAAATGACAGCGTTCGGTTTAAAAACAAACAAGGTGAAGGACCAAACGACGTCGCTGGAGTTAATGAGAAGAGGATGCGAAACGACAGCGTCGGGCTACAGGACTAAGTCGATCCGTTGAGAGACTTGAGCACGAAGCAAGAGGAATCCGTACAAGGGACATGTGCAGGTCCAGCTCAGCCACCACGAAATGTGGATCCGAATACGGGTCACGTCGCTGCAAGGAGGAGCAATAGGGTCAGAAAGGTTCCTAAGAGATACCTGGACTGATATAAGAAGGAAGCTTGAGAGAATTAGGGTTTGTTGTTGAGCTTAGGCATTTCCTGGACCTCTCCCTCTGTTTCTGAGTTTTCTCTATTCCTTGCTTATTTTCATTGTAATTTGGATTCCTGTAAGTTTTTCGAAGCAGACTTGATATTGAAATGAATGGCCATGGAAGCTAGCTTAGCTGAGGCAATCTGATTGTGTGTATTTTCATCTTATTCTTGCTTGAGTGTTATAGAGCACTCCAGAGTAGGTGCAGTGGTGCCGGCTTGAGTGTTGCGGTGCCGGAGTTGTGTGTGTGTTCTATGTTGTGAGTGTTGTGTTGTGAGAGTGATGGTGAGTGATGAGTGGGAGGTAGAGCTGGCAATTTGGGCCCGTACCCGTGGGTACCCGCGGGTAACCCGCTAAATGAACGAGTTCGGGTATAGTTATATTTACCCGATTAAACTCGGGCCGGGTACGGGTTGGGTAGTGCTTGTTCTCGGGTCGGGTCGGGTATACCCGGTGGGTATCGGGTACCCGTGACATAAAGTCAATTTCTACTTTTTATTTTTTAATTTTAACCTAAACAGCTAGTATTTGGATTTTGGATGATAATTATAAGGGTGTACTAGTAGCAAGTATAAGGACCATAATAAGATGGAACAAGTTTTGTTATTTAAGAAGGATAAACATCTGGATGCCTATTGATATCACAAGTTGGACTAAAATTTTCAAAAATCTGCAGAGTGGTTGGTCCAAGATTAGGCCAATGGTTGTGTCTTCTTGTTTGTGTACTAGTTGTATTGTTGAAACCCGAAGAGAGTCTTGATCATTTTATGTTAGTTTCAAAATAAACATAGAGTTGTTGTTCATGATTTACAATTATGATATTTCCTTTTACTGTAAATATTCTAATCTTTATGATATAAGAACTAAAAAAAAATATTGTCCTTCCATTATTCCACATTTGATGACATTATCATGAATTGGAGATTCATCTCTAACAAAAATGGTTTTGGGGTCCTTATCAGTAGCACCTCTCACTGTGTTGTTATGTATGAAGGATAGACTAAAATGAAGTGTAAATTTTTTGCTCCTTTTAAAACCGACCCGACCCGTACCCGCCCGTACCCAACCCAAAAAAACCCATTGACATGCGGGTTGGGTATGGGTACCCCCATTCCTACCCGTACCCGCAGGTTACCCGACCCGAACCCGACCCGCGGGTCAAATTGCCACCTCTAGTGGGAGGGAGAGTGGGTGATGAGAGAGAGATTATTATTTTTTTTTATTTTTTTTCCACATCAGCACCCATGTGGCCACACACATCAGCACAAGCACATGTGCCGTTAGATGCCACATCAGCACGGTTTGTCCACGTAAGCGTCTTTTAACGGATAAATTAACAGAGAGTGACGATGGGTACTAAATTGGGTACAAAATAAAAATATGGGTACTAGATTCGTTTCGAAATAATAGTGTAGATACTAACTCTGGTAATATAAAATTCTGAGTAATAAATTGAGTTTGGCGCCAAATTTTGGGTACCATTTTTGCCTTTATCCCTTTATAATTCCTGGTTGGTCCCCATATAACTTGAGAACCCAACCCGAGTCTTTCTGTGTTTGTTCCTTGTGTTAAATTTCATCGGATGCGTAGTGTAGTTGACTACTTGACTTGCAGTAGTAGCATGCGATTCGAAGCAACGACTGAAGAACCTTCCCAATCTCACCTCACTTGCCTAACTCAATGCCTCCGGTTGCTCCTCGATCCGGTGACGCTATCTTCGCCAGCGTCGAACGCGTGGTATTCCTAACCTAAATTTCCAATTTTTCATTACGATTCCTGCATTTTCTCAGCAGCCAAACTGAACTTATTTACGATATCTAGTTTTCTAGATCCTGTTTCTTTCTTTTTAATCATTGAATTTGTTTCGATTTTCATTTATTTTCCTTTTATCTTAACTTTTTTTTTTTTCCGGTGATCAATTGATCCTGATGTGGTTTTGTTGTTAACCAATCTGCTGTTGATCTCTGTGAAATTGAACTGGTGCAGAACGCGGAGCTATTTACGTTGACGTACGGAGCTATAGTGAGGCATTTGCTTACAGATTTGGAGGATGTTGAGGAAGTCAACAAAGAGCTTGACCAAATGTACATATCTTTTTTCTTCTTTCTTACATTCCATTTCTAATTTGTTACTGCTCTTTTTTTTGTATTTTGTTTATTAATTTTACAGTTGTTTGTGCTTGATCCCCAACTTTCTGTTTATCAAACATTTATTGACACTGTTAGTGTGAAGTAGACAATGATTGATTTGCCCTCTTAATTCTTATAAATATAAAATTTTGACACTTAACCCTGTTGGCCTCATTTCATTGAAGACTCTAAACAAAAAAGAGGAAGAGAGATGTTAGGGTAAAGTAGAAAATGATTGATTTGCCTTCTTATTCTTAGCACTTCTAAACCCTGATGACTCATTTTATTGAAGACTCTCAGCAATAAAGAGGAAAAGAGAGAAAGAGAGAGAGAGCAGTCAGAAAACTATAAGAGACCTTATTTAATTTTGTAATTACTTGTTTTTATTTTGACGGTTTGATTAAATGGTTGATGATTTTATTGTGTATTCTTTTTACTTGATTGTACAAACTCTGCAACATAATTGATTTGAAAAATAGTTATGGGTACTTATGTGCTTTAAGAGACAAGTTTGTAGGGATTATTTGCAATTGCCCCTTTCAATTTTAATGTTTTTTTGGTGGATTTATTTTAATTTTTTTTCCATTTATGTTTACAATCAGCCAGAACTTTTGATCCCACATAATCTTAGGGGTTTATTCTAAAAGATGAAAAATGTTAGACTCGCATATGAGGGAGAGTGTTGAAGTGGGTGATAAAGTCTCACATTGAATTAATATAAAGCGAATGAGCTACATATAATGGTGAAAGCCAAACCCTACTAATAAAGTTGACCTTTTAATATGGGAAGCACAAATCGTTATGTATAGCCCAATATTAAAATTTAGCTTACCTCATGGAGTCCAATATTTGGCATGTCAATAATTCATTCTTTGTAAGAGTGGTGTAAGTTAGGGATAGAATCAGATTATCGTATTTTTAAGCGCAAATGTAAATGCTCATAAAAGCTCTAGGGGAGCATTCATTACCGTTGCACTACTAAGCCTCCTGTATATTTTAGGCGACTTGTGTAAGTTGCAAATTTATAATATAGGGTTATTTTATGTTTTTTATTTATCAGCAAAAGTACTTATATGAGTAAGTGTTTTTCGAATAAGGAAAAACAAGCTTAAGTACATACACCAAGAATAGAGAGAGAAGGAAAAAGAAAAAAGAAGAAAACTGACACTGCGAAACTAGCAATATGCCTGCAATTGTGGAAGCTACAAAATCTTTGCAACACCATATAAAATTATAAATGGACTAGAGAGCAGAGAATAGAGGCTTTGCTTTGTTTGACCAGATTGCATAAGCCTGACTGGTGTGACCCTGAATGAATGGATGACAGTGGGCATGACATCCTCTTAAATAACTTTTGAAGACGATGACGAAGCTTGAGACCAGATGCACCGAGGATGTAGAATAGATCAAACAACTGTGCTTTGAGATCTTGTTGACAGACATCAGATCACTCCAAATAGAAGAAAAATAATCACTAACAGAAGAGTGAGGCCACCAATGAAAAATTCAGGACTCAATTGTACTGTTGTAACTTAGAATGACTTCTTTAGGACGTTGAGGGATATCACCCAGTAGCTTGCAAATAGCCCAGGTCTTAAAAAGGTCTATTTTGATACAGAAAGATGTCGAAATCGTTTCTTGCGACAACCTAGGTCCCGGGATATGAACAAGGGTCCTAGAGTTCAAGGGAGAGACTTCGTCTCTGCCCTCTAGCCTAGGGCTTTTGGCACCTTACCGCACCAAAGTGGTTTGTTACACCACCACCACCGAGGATGTGTTGAGTGGGGATCGATCTTTAGACCTCTTCCCAATTCTTAAAAAGGTCTATTAGTTTGGAGTTCTTTTGCAATTTTATCTTTATTTTATTTAGCTTATACATTGTTAGTTTATGCTACTTATCAGACTTTTGATGATTTAACAGAATTGAATAGCCTTTGCCTCCTCATTTTTATTCTTTTCCTTTGACATAATTTTTGATCAGCTGATAATGATCCAGCTTTGTGGAACTCCTCACCCTTTTTTTGCTTTGATTAATGAGCCTCTTTGTTGAGCTTTGTTTCTTGTTATCTTCTGGTTGTGATGTTCTCTTTCATGATGTTATTTCTTGATCACACTCTTCTTGTAATGGCCCCTCTTTCAATTAGGAAACACACACACACACACATATGATCTTTTGCAGATAAAAAGAAAATCAGAAGATTCAGAACATTGGTTTGATTTCTTTTTCTCAGGGCACCGCCCAATGTGGTGCCATATGGGTGATACCATATGAGAAACTAGGTGGTACTTTTGAGAAAAAGGTAGCACTTAACAGTCTTTTGGGTGTATATGTTTTTCTAGTATGTTTGGAGATTTTTACCCTTTGTTCTTACTATGTTTCAGAGTTTCCTCTTATTTTATTAATGTATGTATTTTGTGATCTACATTTTTTTTTTTTTTTGGGGAGGGGGGGGTTATTTATGTCATCTCTTATTGTCATCCTTTCTACTCTGATCTAGAATTGTTTGACTATATCACCTTGCAGGGGTTATAATATTGGAATTCGACTGGTTGATGAGTTTCTAGCAAAATCCAATGTGGCGAGATGTGTGGACTTCAAGGAAACAGCTGAAGTTATTGCTAAGGTTTAATTGTACCCATAGCTCTACTTTATAATTTGTTTGCTTGGCAAGTTGCATTTCAAAGGCGGTTTTTTTCTTCTTCTTTTTCCCTTTCTTCTAATCTTTATATGAAATAACTGGTCTCTGTTTAAGTGAGGTTTCTATCTTGTGTTCATGGCATATTGCCTGCATTAATTCTTGCTTCTTTGTTCTCTTTATCCCATCTGCATTAATTCTTGCTTATTTGTTCTCTTGCTTATTCGTTTACTTGCAATTAAATGTGAACCTGCTGCACTCATCTCTTTCTAGCGGACTTCATATGTGTATCCATTTGTTATTTGTCATTGGTAGTGCATGCAAAGTTCTTGCGTTGTATGAACATTACATATTGAGCGTCAGTTTAGCATAGGTAACGTTATGCTGGCCGGGTAGCCTTACTTTGGATAGATTTCTGTAAAAATATTGCAAGTTCCTAAAGCAAATCTGTGCTTTTTAATTTCAAAAGCCCGGCTCTGTAATTCAATTAGATGCGTGACGAAATGAAAATGGAACAACCTATTAGTGCTCTACAATAATGAAATTTCATACAGGTGGGTTTCAAAATGTTCTTGGGTGTCACTGCATCTGTGACAAATTGGGATGCTGATGGGACGTGTTGCAGTCTTGTTCTGGAAGACAATCCATTGGTAGATTTTGTTGAGCTTCCTGATACATGTCAAGGTCTGTGCTACTGCAACATCATAAGTGGTGTTCTTAGGGGAGCATTGGAGATGGTGAGTTCTGTCCCTTTCAACTGTGCGGTTTCCATGCTGTCTTGCAGTTTTAGAAAGAGAGAAAAAAATCAGTTATTGATCGTGTTGTTTGATATATTTAGAAGCACTCAAGAACCTGTCTTTCTAATAATTGCTTGTTATTATAATTGAACAGTGCTTGTATGTATACTTATGTTTATCATCTATGCTTCTTGTCCAATTGATGCTATTAATGCATTACCACTATGTTCAGGTGTCGATGAAGACTGAAATCACATGGATCCGTGATATGTTGCGTGGGGACGACGCATATGAGGTGCAGGTGAAACTTGTGAAGCAAGTTCCAGAAGAGTACCCATACAAAGATGACGAGTAATTGACTCTACTCCTAACATAAATACCTACTGTTCATGATTTTGATTTCGAAATGGAGCACCAGTTGCTTGTATTATTGTTTATTAGGATCCTCTGGTACTCATGATTCATCAACTTTACATTTGTTTCTCTCTCTCAACTCAGCTGTAGTAATCTAATGACTATATTGAACATATTGTATGCCTAGCATAGCTGAACTATAATCCAATGCTTGTCTTGTACACATGCAATAGAATTTACGCCGGACCATGATAGCACCTTATCTTTATGATTGAGATAGTTAATGATGGTTAAATATCTTTAGTGCAATCATTCTTGCGATATTATTTATACTAGTTGGCGTGTCATGTTGATCTGAGGTCAACAAAACACAGGAACATGCACTGTACTAAAACACTTGATGTAGGAGTCTTGTACGTTTTCACTTGAATGCTTGAGCTTAATTGTTTCGGACTTGCACACTAAGGCTATGTTTGGTACGCAGAGAAGGAATGAAATGCTCATTCCAGCATTTTTATTTATTTACAAACAGGAATGACTGGAAGTCTCATTCTCATATGAAAACTCATTCTAGCTTTTTCTGCAAATCATTATCTATCCCAACCTAAGGAATTAACATTTTAGCTTATCATAGAATGAAACTAAATTACTGAAACATCATTTTTATTTTATTATATCTTATAATATGATAATTTTATTATGGGTTAATTGCTTTTTAGTCTCTTGGATTTGACAGTGTTTGCGATTTGGCCTTTGGACTTGAATTTTAGTCACGTTAATCCATGGACTTGACACTTTTTGCGATTTAGTCCAATTTACCTCTTACAGCCGGTTGGTGACTACCATGTCACCAACCCGTTCACCTCCGCAAAAAAATAAATAAATAAAACCCAACAATGACCTTTTTCACTTTCCTCATTTTACCCTTACAACCCTCTTCTATTTGCTTCTCCTTCTCATTCCCATTTTTGCCCTCAACATCCTACCCTCCTCTCCTTCTTCCTCAACCTCTCTGACTTCTCCGCCCTCCTCCTCTATCGCCGCCAATCTCTCCCACCGCTCCTCTCTAACCCTCCATCAAATCAGACCACTACCAATAATTAGAAATCTAAAATTGAAATTTAACCATGGATTTTACTGCAAAGTATAGCAACTCAACAAAGAAACTCCAGAAAACATCGAAACAAAACAGGAGCTATGAAATTGAAGATAAGTGATAATAAAATTATACAGTTGAAGAACTTGGAAGAACTTGTTCATCAAATCATCATATATAATCTACCTACAGTATAATGAAAAAATATGAACAAACAACCACAAAACACAAAACCAAAAACGAGACAATAAATTGTTCAAGTTCAAGTACAATTAAAGAATTAACGCATGAATGAACAAACTAATTCCAGAACATGGAAAACACACACACAGAAACAACATTTTAGTTCAATTGAAATAGAAAAAACTATGATGATTCAGGCGCTATGGATCATTAACTTCAAAATAATGACAAACACATGTGAAATTGAGCACGAAAATAAAAAAACAAAACAGGAGCTATGAAATTGAAGAGAAGTGAAAACAAAATTATACAGTTGAAGAACTTGGAAGAACTTGTTCATCAAATCATTATATCTAATCTACGTACAGTATAATGAAAAAATATGAACAAACAACCACAAAACACAAAACCAGAAAAAAGAAGAGGAAAACAATAAATTTCACATGACTTTTCATATACATTCGACAATAAATTGTTCAAATTCTAGTACAATTAAAGAATCAACTCATGAATGAACAAACTAATTCCAGAACATGGAAAGACACACCTCCTCTCTTCGGAGCCTTGAGTTGTGCGGAGTACTCCCCTTCACCTTCTTGAGGGTGAACATTTCGTAGGCGAGATGCATGGGGGGAACGTCTTCCCTTGCTTCTGGTTGCTTCTCCTTGGGAGAGCCTGTCAAATACTAAAGCTCTGGGCAACTCGCCTTGGACTTGTTGATCTCTTGCAGTTGAGGCCTTGGGCAGATTGCCTTCTGCTGTTTGGTCAGTTGGTCATACCCCTTTAGGAGGGTTTGGAGCCAAGGGACCATAGTTAGCAACTCACGTATCGTCACCGTTTGCCAAGACTGGCGTAACCAGTGGTGCACGGGGGAAGCAACCAATGGGGGTGTCACACCTACAGTGGTAAAACAGGCAGCGAACATAGACCCTATGAACTGCTCAGATGCCTTCTTGAGCATATTTTAGGCTGGGAGGGGGATGATCAGCTCGGCCTGGCCAACAGTCTGTTGTGCATCCCTCATTCTTTGAGTGGCCTCAGCAGCCATGCGGGCCTCCTCGGCCCTCT
>JAYMTK010002870.1:0-13097 GCA_036897405.1 Pelargonium myrrhifolium | reverse complement strand
TTAATAATTTTCCTTTTTTTAATTATTAAAAACAATTTACGACGGGAGCGTAACATTTGTCGTAAACGCACGACCTTCAGCAAGCCACGTGCCAATTTTACGAGGGGGGAAACCCGTCGTAAGAATCGTTGTAACTCCGTCGTAAAATTCTGAGCCTTGTCGTAAAATATTTACGACCACGGGTTTTACGACGGGGTCTACCCGTCGTAACATGCTTTTGCTCGACGCAAAGCCCGTCGTAATGTTGCCTTCGTTTTTGTAGTGCAAACGATCATTTCCTAATGGTTTTTTCACCATTTAGATTAGTTTCTGTGGGGTCAAATCTCTATGTCAGTTAATAATATGATTATTTTATGATATGGGCTTTATTTTTATTGTTGTTTTAATCGGTTAATGGGCCCAAGCACAATAAAACAGGCGGCTAACGACTAATCCACCAGACCGCCCGTAATCCGGTAACCAAGACCCCGTCGAAATATATATACTTATTGACGGACGGCTCGCGGATTACAAAAATCCCAATTCGCTCCCAGCGGGCGGTGGCCGGAATAGCCTAACGGTGGCAGGTATCCTTCCGTGAATACTCCTAGTACATGTGACATTCAGTGACCACATTTAGCCCCCTAAAACTTAGAAAACAAGGCACGTACCAAGAAAGGCGATACGTGAAAGTAGTTAGAAGCAATGATTATTATTCATTAATAAAGAGATATTCTCGGTTGCTCAAGTACGTACAAATATATATGTGCTCACTGTTTCCTACTTCCATGGTTTTTGTTACAATCCCAACCTCATGTTTAGCCTCTATATATCTCCAAACATCAAAATGACCCCACATTTCGTCGTTTCATTTTTTAATTCTCTCCTTCATCATCACTTTCACCTTGAAATCTCCAACATTTTTCCAATTATTGATCATCAATGGCAGATCCGACCGGCGAGCCAATACAAGTGGCAGATCCAAGAATGGTGACTCCAATAACCACTACAAAGATTCACAACTCTTCGTCGTCTTCCCCGTCATCCTCCGATTCTGACGATAACGATAAGCATTCTCATTCTCATTCCCATTCCCATGCAAGTGCCGTCAAATCCAGTATTCATAGACCATTTGGTAGAGAAAAGCCCATCCATAAGGTCCTTGGCGGTGGCAGACGTACGTACTCTCTTTCTCTCCTTATTCTATATTTTGTTTCATAGATTAAAGAATCTCTAAGTCAAGCTTTTAATTGCATGAGACTTAATCATGTCAATTAGGTATAATGACATCTCATAAATCAACACTCATCATATTCATCCCAATGAATATGTGAGTGCGGAGTGCTTGTTTGGATTAATTTATTTTGTGTCTTGCTTGAGTCTCAGCCATTAATAGTTTTGTTTAGACTCCTTGATCTCTTTTGTTTTGTCTACATCAATTGATGTCTTTGTTTCAACTTTCAATTTTTAGATTCTACACAATTTTATTGTTTTTTATTAAAAAAAGTAATAGGATCATGATTTGTTAGGTTAATTAAACAAATTAACTTGTTTACGAGAGATAAACATATAACTCATGTGAACGATGGGTTTAAGTCAGAAATATCATTTAACAGCATCGTTGATAATCTTTTTTTTTTTTTCCTTGGGAACTATAGTTAGTCCTACTTTCTAGTTTTTTTAGAGCCCTCTTGTTAGTACCATCTCACTTTTATTTGGAGATGTATAAATTGACAATATGAAATTTTCTTTTTTTTCTATTGCACAACTTTTTTGTTCTTCTTCTTTTTAGAAATGTATGTATGGGAAATTATTCCAATCTTTGACAAATATATATATTTTTGTTTGTAGATGCTGATATTCTGCTATGGAGAAATAGAAAAATATCTGGTATAATATTTGGTGGAGTTACTACAGTATGGTTTATGTTCGAGATGCTTGATTATCACTTCATTACACTAATCTGCCATATTTTAATATTGGCTCTTTCAATCCTTTTTTTGTGGTCTAATGCATCTGCCTTCTTCAACAAGTAAGAATTCTTAATTATATTCATTGCTTTTAATTAATTTTCTAATGTAATTTTAGACTATTTTTCTTAACTCACTTATATAATAATTAGGTCTGCACCACAAGTCCCAGAAATTCAAATTCCTGATAAATGTGTTCTGGAAGTTTTCTCTCTAGTAAGAACTGAGACCAATCGTGCCTTGCTTACGCTGCGTAATACTTCGTCTGGGAGAGATTTGAGAAAGTTTCTCAGCGTACGTTACTTCTCATTCCTTCGTTTTGCAGAAAATCGGATTAAATGTTTTTGTAAACTATTCTTTTATCAGTTAAATCCACTCGACCGACTGTAACCATTTCTTAGATGTCACATCAGCATTTGATACAAAGTACACCGAAGCATGAAACGATACGATGAGTTGACATGCACACTTGTACTATGTATCTAACGTGTCAATAAATATTGATGTGACACTTAAAAATCGGCTATAGTCGGTTGAATATGTTTAATTAATAATAAAAGAAATATATGGTTTACAGGGTCTCAAATAAGATAAAATCTTAATTACAGACTAAGCACAAAAAAAGTGTAACATAGAGGGATGCAAAACCATTTAACCTTATTTTATATGCATCTCTATATGAAATCCATTTTATTTTTTGGTTAAATAGTTTTGTCTTCGCTGGATTGACACTTTTTGGTTTAGCCCCTTCTTAGAATTTCATCTTATTTGAGTCATTGTAAAAAAAAATTTATTAATTAAACCCACTCAACAAGCAGTAGCTAGTTTTCAGGTGTCACTTTAACAGTTGTTGACACGTTGTAACACTACGTCATATACGGAGTTCATGTATACACATGTCATTTCATTTTTTTTATCATCATTCACAGTTAAAACGACATTGTTTTGGCTGTCTGTGATTCAAAAATAATAATGAAACACATTTTATCTGATGTGCATGACATGCATGCACACATGGACGTTATATCTGACGTGGTGAGATGGTGTGTCAACAAATGCTGACATGTCACTTAAAAATCGTCTACACTGGGTTAATTAAGCTTAATTAATAAAAAATAGTTTTCAATAGCTCAGACATGAAAAACTCTAATTAGGAGCTAAACCCTAAAAACGCGTTAATCCAGAGGTGGCAAAAACCATTTAACATTTTATTTTATTAGGGAGTATTCTTTTTTATCTGTATATAAATTAATGTACTGTTGTTTTTGGTTATCAGGTGATTATTGTGTTGTGGTTTGTTTCAGCTGTGGGAAGTTGGTTCAGCTTTCTAACATTGATATACTTGAGTAAGGAAATCTTTAATTTGTTGTTGTTGTTGTTATTATATTCAATTCAAGCAAATTAATGATACTAATTTAATTGTTATGACAATAATATTGCTGATGATTTGTATGTTTTGTACTTGAAAACAGTGATCGTTATGTTGTTCTCAGTGCCAGTGTTGTATGAGAAATACGAGGACCAAGTTGATCCCATAGCTGATAAGGCATTGATGGAGCTTAAGAAACATTATGCAGTGTTTGATAAGAAAGTGATGAGTAAAATTCCTAATGGGGCAATCAAGGATAAGAAGCACCGTTGAAATTAATTAAACACTAGGATGGATCATAGGAGGATTGGACCTACCGATCGATTATATATAGTTTTTGGTAGAGTTTTGTGTTTACTTTTGTCCAAATTAACATATCAATTCACTAAAGTTAGAGTATGAGTTGTAGATGTAATTAAACGTTATATTCTATCCATATTAGATTTGAGTTATGTTCAGTACTAATGAAGTACCATCATTTTATTGGTGCAGAGAAGGGATAGTACATGGGAGGTTGATTGTTTGTTTCTGTTTTGTAATAAAACCTTAAATGAGATATGAGAGATTTTTCTAATTCGTTTTAATGAATACAACGCATGTACGTGTTAAAATTTTCTCCTCTTATTTGATTTGGGTGCATTTAGTGTCTCCAAATGCATCTTTATTTTTTCCACCTCCAAGTCAATGTGCCAACTAAAAGAGAGTATAATTTCAACATAAATTTACTTTTTATGAGGTCAAAAGGTATAAAAGCAACCACATTAGAGGAACTGAATTTTGACCTTGATAAGAACTTACATCCATAGTTAAATATTAATTTTTTTAAAAGAGATAACACATGTCATCATATGAGAGTGGATTAGAAAAATAAATAATAATAAAAAACTTAGGCACTAAACAGAGGGACCGGTCCTTAATTTTTCTTCTCTCAGCTTTAGTATTAAACAAGGGATCGACACATTCCAAGCCCTAAAACAATGAGATCTTGTAATGTGGATGCCCTAAGAGCATCTCTATTGGAGGACTAATGTCCCATTTTCACCCTTTTTTGTCAAGCCGGTGACGTGAAAATACTTGATTAATTGGTCCATATGTGAGATTTACCGTGGAGGCCATGGTGATCTTAGAGTATCGTAGAATATTGGATGTGCCATCTGCGGACACTGAGTTATCTTAAAATCTCCTAGAAGTCTCTACCTCTACGGATAGCATACAAGTGTCTTCGGTCTTTTGTTGAGGCGGGACCTTGAATGTGTTTTTGTGAGGAGAGAAATCTTGGATACTCAGATGATGCGGGGAGACTTAGAGACTAAGAGGTCCTTGGAAGTCATGGGAGATAAGAGGACCTTGGAAGCCTTAGAGGCTAACAAAACCTTGGGAACCTTGGACATGTTGGAGGGTCCTTTGAGCTAAGTATGATGTTAAAGATTTAGAGAGATATCATGAGCTTCTTTAGGACTAAATGATGAGGAGGCGCCATAAGATTCTTCCTCTTAAATTCTTAGATGCGAGCGCATATGGAATTGATAACATCATTGAGATTTTCACGAGTTAAGGTTGCAATTCGAATATCACATGTCGACTTGTTAATCTTCCATTTAACTTGTGAATTTTTACGTATCAACATTAATAATCGGTAAAGTACCCAAATTTGGTCTCTGAACTATCATGTTTAGACCCAATTTGGTTACTAAACTTTCAAATATGAACCAAATTCGATCCATGAACTTTCAATATAAGCTCTAATGCCAATAATTATTTTGGGTGCATATTTGAAAGTTTATAAACTATTTTAGGTTAAAAAAAGTTGAAAGAGCAGATTGAGTGTTTTACCTTAATAATCAAATCAAAGTTACTTTTAAATTCGATTATATACAAATAATGCACGGCCAAGTTTGTGATCATTACCGTTCAACTTCTATTTTCTTGTGATCATGACTTGGTGCCTTTGATTTGAACTCAAAGCCACAAAACTAGAGGAGGTTAATTAGTAAAAAGTCCCTATATTTCAGTGCATACAACTTATCCAATATATAAATTTATAATTTTATCCATAGCTAGGAAATACATACTAGAAAGTGTAACAAATGCTATACTATATTAAGTTTACACAAGAATGATCTACAAATTCTACCGTATGATAACAGTGTTAACTGTGAAAAATCAAACCAACCCATCCAATATTACAAGTTCCTCCCAGTCCCATGCACTTTGCTGATAACTTATTTATTATGCTCAAATACCACACTCACTGAACAAAATAAACATATTAATCTAATAACCTGCATGTGGTTTGCAAAGAAATAAGCTTAGCCACGTACCCTCTCCTAATCAATCTTAAGGTTGCTATGAACTTAATGTTGAGTTGATGCCCTGGCCTAGCTAGCTAGCTAGCTTGTCTTGGGATGTTTTTGGCTTCCCCAAACACTGATGAAATAGGCCTAGAGGAAGTAAGTTAACTGCTGTTTCTTTCTTGACCCTCCTTCTCCATACAATTCATTCCACTGCTTCAACTCCCCCATCACTGATCCCTCGCTACCAAAACTCGCAGCAACCTGCATTAATACACCATTATTCACATAATCATTGATAACCAATCTATACACTCCATAACTTCATGCATGCAAATCATTTACAACAAATTATATTTTGTCTTCCAAGAAGTCTTGCGAACTTGTTAGATTGGATTTAGAACACATGAGAAATAGAAGAAGAATTACCTGATTCTTTGCCTGCCTCATATCGTCCATGTTTAAGGACCTCAAACTAATTGCTCCTTCCTCCTTTTCTTCTCCTTTTGCATCTGAACTACCTTCTGAGTTCTTGGCTTCTTCAGCTTTCTTTCTTTCCTGTAAAGAGAACCCACCAGAAGCAGAAAGTTAGAAGAGTATTGTCAAGGAAAAAAATCAACAATACGAGTGAAGATAATAAAGAAGTACTAAAAAAGTACAGTAGTTTTTACCTTTTCCTTCAATCTCTCTTTCTGCAAGAGCTCCCTAACAGGTCGATATGCAGCAGTAACACACAAATTCTGTTTCAAGTGGCTGAATATCATTAGTTTTATCACATCTAAAACTGATAAATACACATACCAATCTTATTAGCGAATAAACAAACCTTAAGATCACTTCCACTATATCCTTCTGTCATAGTTGCAAGCTCCTTGAAGTCCAATTCTTCTGTTTTCTCCTTAGCCAGAAGAGTCTTCATTATGATTTCCCTACTCTCAGCAGATGGAAGGCCAACCATGATCCTGCTCAATACACAAAAAAAAAGGTTTAGAGTAATTAGCAAGCAATTTCATATCAGAAATTCCATTTTTGAATTGGTCTTCAACGAAATCACACTAACGTGACAGTTTGATAAGTATGAACTATCAGTACTAATAGATGTAACAAGAAAGGAGAAAACCAAAAGGGGCATAAAGAAAGGCCTATTTAGCATCATGATGAAATACAAATATTCTAAAAGAATATGATGAATATATGACCTAGCATGATTCTCCAAATTAACATACCTCCGTTCAAACCGTCTAATAATTGCTTCATCAAGATCAAATGGCCTGTTTGTTGCAGCAAGAACAAGAATTCTCTCACCGGGTTTGGTCAACAACCCATCCCAATGTGTCATGAATTCATTCTTGATCTTGCGCATAGCCTCATGCTCCCCGACTCTAGTTCTCTGCCCAAGCATGCTATCAACCTCGTCCACGAAGATTATAGTGGGGGAGACCTTTGCTGCAAGTGAGAATAGTGCTCGAACATTCTTTTCATCCTCCCCAAACCATTTGGAAGTAATAGTGGACATGGAGACATTAATGAAGCTAGCTCCAGCTTCATTTGCAATGGCCTTTGCCATCATTGTTTTTCCAGTACCAGGAGGTCCAAAAAGCAATATGCCTCTACAAGGCGTCAGAAGTCCACCCTTGAAGAGGTCTGGCCTTCGAAGAGGGAGCATGACCAGCTCCTGAAGTGATTCTTTGATCTCATCCAAAGCACCAATATCTGCAAATGTCACTCCGATTTCATTTGCAGGGATAACTTCCGGTCTTATGCGCTTCTCAAACTCATTGTCGGGAGGAACTTCCTGCAGGAAAACCATAACAATAGAATGTAAGATGCTGGTAACAGTCTAAGTTTCTGAAGGCATAGGGAGAGTCATTTAAATACAGGACCAATACAATACTGAAGGGCTTGGACTTACTGGTGCTTTAGGAGGGGATTGATTCTCCCCATCCTTCTTTGCCAGAGGAACTGATTTCTCTGTCTCATTTTTGTTTTCTGCTGTTGCGGTCTTTGCACCAACAGCCTCTTCCCCTTCATTTTCCTAAATATTTGATCAGCAGAATTAGATCATAAAAAACTGTTAACAAATTCTAAACATATGCTGAATCTTAGTACTGTAGAATCTAAAGAGGTGAGACACACCTTGGCAGAGTCAGAATTTGCCTCTAGCTTCAGAGATCCACATCTACTATCTTGGAATATACTTAATCCATGGGACAAGCTGTTCCAGGGCCAAAACAGTAATTAAATTCAGCTCATTCATGAAATAAAGAGATAAGAGAAACCCAAAATACATAAGAGAAGCTTACAAAAAAAAATATTAAAGAACACTAGAAAGCAGGTATCAACCTCTTTGATGATATAACTAGCTTTCCATTTCTGTACTCTGGATCCTTGTTATTCATCAAATGATATGATATTGCTGATACCACGATTTCTTCAATGTAATTACTGAGCACCATAGTATCTGCCTGGCAAATAGAGCCGAGATCATCGCAGTCAATATCATTTGCTGCAAGCACTTCAGCAATGTGGTTTTTGTTATCCTGAAACTGGATCATTTTCATGTCCTCTTCTAATTGAGCTTTCCAGCTGAGAAGATGAGTCTCATCTTCAGGTGGCCTAATCACAATATTGTATGGGAACAAAAGACTGAGCCTGTCATCCATTTCTCTGCAATCATCTTCTGTGTCCAGCTTCCGGGAACCAAGTATCACCACTGGCCCTGATAGCTTCTGCAACATCTTATGGAATAAGTTGTAAAATCTTTGAGATTGGAGAAGAAGCTTGTCCACATCCCTGATATATAAAATAATGGAACTGGTTTCTGATATAGAAACCAAGACCTGGAATATGATACTCCCATGTGTTAGTGCCATACTAAAAATAAAGAGGTGCTACGTATTTAGGTGAGTATCGATTTCAAAAACTTATTCATTGTTTTTGCTGAAAAGTTAAAAGCCCTAAAAGCCATAGTTGGCAAATACAGGACTGGCATAGCAGTAACCAAATGCATGAACTAGGAACTTAAGGTTTCGAACAAGTGAGTTATATTTGGTAGCATTACCTTGTAAAGTGACTGTAGAAATTCTTTCTCACTGAAACACCAGCTGCTTGTGCGCTTGGGTGGAGCTATAACAAAATAAAACCAAGAGACTAAGAATAACATCTCAAGAATCCTCTTGTTGATAGAGAGCAATCAGGTCATATATGAATATAAATGGCAAGAACTGAATTGTATAAGATTTGGTGGAGATGACATTCCAAAGATAAAAAAAATTAAAGACCATATAATAAATAGAGTATAATACTTTTCAGATTATTCGACCTCCTAAAACTGCCAGCGGCTTAAGCAGATTGTTACTATGGATATCAAGGTCAACAAAAAACAAAAATGGAAAAGGAATATGAAATTGGATAAGAGGCAGTAACAAAAGTTCTAGTTGAAGGTCAAAGCAGTTATTTTCCAAGGGACAAAAGTTTGAATGTTTAAGGAACTAAGAGTGATGCTGCACCCAAATTTCACTGGATTTCAGTATGAAGTTTATCGACAAGACTCACTAAACAACCAAACTGTCCACATAAGTATGCACTAGGGTAAAGGTCTTCAAAGACTACTTTCCCAACTCAGTTACCAAAAAAAAAAAAATGGTCATGATTAAGTTTAATTATCCATTAAACTATTCTACCAACCAGAAATTATAGCACACCAACATTTAGGTACATTTATGCATTTGTGACCAATATGCAAGTCATTTACTTGCGACCAACTTTAGTTAAGATTTGGTAATTTCAGCTTTGTGGAATACTTTGCTCCAGATATCTACTGATCATAACATTCAACTAATGCCCAATCTCATCTTTAGGGATTTTAAATGCTAGTATTTGGTATAGATGTCTGAAAGTAAAACCTGAATTTGTTGCAGAACATTGGGAACTGCTGCTACTCATATCAGACAAAGTGGAGGCATTTCTTCTAAGCTTTGGAGCATTATTGGAATTTTCTGTAGCCCTGGATGTAAGGAATGCAGGCTCAGTTAGACTGATTGTCTTAACTGCTTGATTTTAACAGAACTAAAGTGGTGCACTATACCTTGATTTAATGTCTAAGCTGCCGCTGCTTTGCATGCTTGGTCCACCTGTTAGGAGCACTCAGTCAGAGATACAGTAAAGGAAGTTTTGATTGAAATACCAACAATATGTTAAAAGAATGGGAGAGGTGCTAAAACTGATTTGTCGTCTAACTATATATCATGAAATGTAGAGAACATAATTATTTCCCATCATAACATTGGTTTCATACCAATACATTATAACTAAACAGATGAATGATCTTTGCAACTATACATCAACCATATTAACACTGATGACATGAGAATCTAATAAGCTCTTGGAACCTCAAAGCATTCAAAATATGGATTGTACAAACTCACCCTAGTGAAAAATATTGTTCTACACAATCGATAGGGTAAGAGCTGTACTGCCATTTATACCTTTAATTTCCTCCCAAGTGGGAAGGATTGAGAATGAACCAAACATATTGGATACTCGCTCAAATGTCACCTCCGAGATTGATCTATTGAGAGACTGAAAAGGAAGCAGATAAATCAGGAAGAAGAAAAAAAAATTGAAAATAACTCCTTTCAAAGCTAGTAAGTTTCTTTCCAACAGAAGTATAGATCGCGTTTATCCACTTAACTAACAAAAAGTGTACATTAACTTACAGGTTCCTTTCTGACACAACCATATTTGCTCTGCATCTGCAAGAAGGTAGCCGTGACAAACATTAGTCTGATTCAATGACAATACAAAATCAAAGAAATATTAAGGCCACTTACTAACCTTTAGAGAAAATTCTGTAATATCCAACAATAGCAACTTTGATTCAAAGCAATGTGCTAAAGCCCTAGCAAGCATCTGCTGGTAAAGTTCTTTAGGAAAAAATATGCAGCCAGATTAGCTTATAACAAACTTTGAAATAGATGTGTTTTATTGCAGGGCTAAATAGAGCATTCAAGATAGCATACCAGTAGGACCAGAGAGCAATATAGCCCTACTTGCAGGTGACAGGTTGCGGGTGTGCTTGGAGAAATCAGAGTTCTTCAGGTGAACAAATGCAGCACTTGTTAATAATACCCGAGTTTGCTCACTGTCATCACCATGATGAAAACATGGAAATTAAATTGAAATCAAACTATGAAAAACTTTGCATCAACCATTAAGACTTCTAGATTAGCCCCCTGTGGCATAGAAGTTAATATCATGTACTCATTTTGTCCCAAAATGATTGTCTTGTTTCACTAACAAATTGTGTCTTAAATGACTGTCCTCTTTTGTTTTTAGGAAGTTGGCTATACAAATTACTGGTAATATCTTTATAATGAGTGTCATAAAATGATTTGTTACAACAAATTCACACAGGGTACTTGATAAAAACATACAATACTAACTTGCTTGTCCTTAAAAAAAATCAAATAAGAATAGAAAACATTCATGTTGATATTGAGGAAGTATCAGAAAACTGCTGTAAATTTGTACAAGGTACTAATTAAGGTAACAATTTTTTTGTGAAATCTAGATCAATTAAACTAAAAGAGACAGAGTTATGGAATTCACATCCCAAATCTTCAGGTTGTTCACTTCTAATCTTGACTAAGAAGCCAATAAAACAAACATCCGAGACCAGGAGATTCTTGGAATATAATACAGAGCAAACTTAAAATGAAGTCAGAGCAGGTCCACCAAGGTTTCAAAGAGTTCAAGATCTGTGACTGTCAAAGAATTGATAGTTTGTCTGTGAACTTTGGTACAACAACTGAATATTGGCATGTGACATTGATCCAAAATCCTTTTTTTATTCTGAATAATAACTGTGACGCTTTTAATATTTCCAGAATTTCTTATCTTGTAAATCCATCAATAATGCTCAGTCACAAAAGTGCTTAATATACTAACTGAAACTAAATCGCAGAACCCAAAGGCATAAATTTTGTAGGGGTAAGATGCAAAAACCATAAGATTCATGAAAAAGTTCACAATTCAAAACCCAGAAACCAAAGCTTGAAAAATGGAAGAAAAAGAAGTGCAGATAGTATCTGCATATCTACGTAGTAGACCACCCTCAAGGTGCTTGTAAAAATGCCAAAACCAGTTTTACAAAATCTCAGAAAGTATGCATTTCACATCATTTTTGCATAATTTTTTCATGAAGTAGCCAATGAACCCACAATTTATCTTTCCTAAGATCTCCATAAATAAAGTTGTTTAATTACCTGAGATAGTAAGGGAAGTCATCAAAAGTGACTTGGGTGTCCTTGCCGGAGAGGAGGTGCCTCATGAGCTCGTGCTCAATCTGCTCCGCCAAGACGACGTCGCTGCTCGGAGAGCCGCTCCCGCCGGTCCATTTTCTGACCGTCTGACCGGAAGCGAACCCAAGGCCCACACCAACACCCAGCCCAACGCTCAACGCCGACAGCAGAACGTGCTTCTGTTCCATCTCCTCCTCCTCTGTAGCTTAATTCCTCTGCTTTTCAGTCACAAATTAATCAAGTGGAAATGAACTTAAAACCCAGAACCCAGAAAACGATGACGATGAAGATGGTGCTGGAGGTGTTGGGATTGGTCAGTGGAAACACACAGATTCAGAGATTCAAGACAGAATTTTTGAAAGAATGTGGAAGATGGGATGTGATTGGTTGAAAGAGAGGAAATTTTGTAGTAGTAGTTGTTGGGTTTAAAAGAAAGGAAAGTTTGAATAATAAAAAAAGTAAATGAGAATAGAAGGGAAGGTTTTTGACAGGTAATGGTAATGGAAATGGAGTGAGTTCCATGGATGGAGGTTTTGGTGTTCATGGTTATGCATTTATAGCATGTGCCTCTCTCAATATGCCAACTTGTGCGCGTGTGCCAACACTATTTTGCCTTTTCCCGGGAAATTAATATTTTTATTATACTTTTATTATTGTAACTATTTTTTAAAGTTTTCTTTCCATATAGCATTGACACCAAATCTGCCTTCATTTCTTCTCTTACTTTCTTTTTTGCTTTTATACCATCTTTTTCAATTTCCTTTTTTTTTCCCTTTTAATTTAGTGTATATACTTCAAATTAGGAACAAGAAAGGGAAAAGGTACATTAAAGCTTTTTAAGTTTGGTCAAATTTTATTGATGGAGAGCTGAAAGTCCAATCTATACATACTATAAAAGCAGAACCAAAAAACTGGTTTATAATGCGTATTAGAGTGCCACCTCATCGGTTTATTAATTTTGCCATATTATTTTGTTTAATTATATATGAATTATTTATTATTTTTTGGTATTGCTTTGGAAAATAATATTTTAGATTTATGCATGGTTTATGGTTTACGTTTTCTTTTTCTTCAATGAAAACTATTTTTAGGCATTTTTTTATGTTTTACCTTTTTTTTTTCCAATTGAAACTATTATTTTTAGGCATTTTTAAAATTCTACATAATTTTTTGTTGAAAACAATAT
>JAYMTK010002869.1:0-13104 GCA_036897405.1 Pelargonium myrrhifolium | reverse complement strand
GTAAGTATTCCCGCCTGTCACGCGGGTGACCCGGGTTCGATCCCCGGCAACGGCGTTAACACATTTTTACCTTCTTCTAAGACGACGTCGTATTTTCTCCTTTTGGCCTCTGAACCGAAAAACATCGAACAAACCATAAAACCCAAAGCTTGATTTTCTGCTCAATCCTTACTCGAATCGTTGCAGAGAAACCATTTATTATTCTCAGTGAATTTTGAAGCATCGATGTCACGTTTCTTGGTTTTGCGCAAGATATCTTCTAAGAAACCGAACTACAGCAGAACCATAACCTACCTCTTCTCTTCCCAATCTCAACTCCAAAATAGTGCAGGTTCGGATTCTGTATTCGCCTTTTCGGAGAAGAGTATCAATGGCTTCTCTTCATTTTTGCACAACACCTTGGAAAACCCTCATGGTCGCCATCTCTCGCGTAGGAGCTCAAAAGACACAGTTTTGGCTTCAGGGTTTGGTTCGAATGTGCCTAATCAAGGTCTGGTCTCCTTTCGGTCGTTTGGTACTCAGGCGGCTGTTGAACCATCGACCTCTGATGGGCTCACTGTGGAGGGCATTGTAGCTAATCAGTGGACTATACTCGATGAGACCGAGAGCGATTGGAAGAGTCATGCTTCTGCAATTGCTCAGTCCATTCACTTAATCAAGAAGCGCTTGCAGGTAATTACTGTTGTTATTGGTGTCAAAAGTTCGAGACTTTTAGTTCAATTTGTATTATAATTTGCTCTATGTTTTCAATAGAATTGGGGTTTTGTGCTAGGATTTAAGCAACTATTATGTTGTTGTGGAGTGCAATTGTTGGTTTTATGAAATGGAATATATGTTTGGTTTCTTGATGAGTTTGCGAAATGGTTGGTTTAATTGCTGACTGTAGTCTTGTTACTTTTTGGTGGTAGTGGAAGCAATTGATAGTTAGATCACAGATCTTGTCAGTTGAGCTCAATAAACCAGACCTTTGGAACGATCCTGAGCATGCAGGGAAGATAAGCCGTGAGCATGGTTCACTCATGGGAAAAATAAAGGAGGTGACTGCATTTGAGCGAGAATTGCTTGAGCATATTGACATGATAAAGCTTGCTCGTGAGGAGAACGACACAGAGTTGGAATCGGTGGGCTGTCTTTTTCTCTAGGCATGTATTTTTTTTGTTTCGTATTTACCTGTTAAATATCTCTTTTTGTCATTATATTATATTTAACCCATGACATATCTGTGTTTGAACTATTTCTAATCTATTACTTTTTTTTCCCTGAAATTTATAGCTCAGGGAACTGAATAATCTGTACTGGAAGTGTCTTGGCCTCTAGTAGCATTAAGGTGCAATTACTAATTAGCTAGAAGTGACAAGTGAAGAATATGTAATAAAATGTTGCTGTTCCAATTGTTGGTTTGCAGATCACACAATAACTTGCTTTCTGTTTTCTGTGGCTTCCCTATTTCTCCCTCTGTCCCAAAATTAGTGTTTTATTTGTCTTGCATTTTTATTCCAAAATGAGTGTCCTCTTTCCTTTTTAGGAGATTAGTTATAACATGAATTACACATAATATCCCTATAATATGTTAGTTAGTTATTTCGTATCCCTTGAGTTTGTTACAACGCATGTCCATGGGGATAAAATAGTAATTATACAACATTAACTACTTAGTTTTTTTTATTGAAAAAGGAGAATTAAGACTCATTTTGGGACTGAGGAAGTATCTAGCATTATTCATGTAGGCTAACCTTTACTTTTCTGTAGGTTTCAACTTTCAAATCTTCATTTTTATATTTTTCATTTGTCAACTCTTATCCATGAACTTTTTTCTTTGACCTTTTTTGCAGGAATCGATGAGAGCTTTACTTAGGATGAGAAAAGATTCAAAGGAGAAAGAGCTTCAAGCTTTGCTCTCCAGGGAGCAGGACTCTTGTTCTTGTTACATAGAGGTTGCCTTGAAATATTGTTGTGTCTTTCTTTAGTGTTAACATTTCCTCCGTATAAGATGTCTTTGCATATTTTATTTATTTATTATTTCTACTATCAGTGTGGACAATCTGCTAAGCACATGATAATCCCATGTTTAGTGTTATTTCATTCTTTCCTCTCTATTGTGTAATATAAAATACTATTTACTAAAACGATCGTGGTGTTGTGCAAATTTCAAACTTCATAATTTGGTATTCGGTAAATAATAGGTTCAAGCTGGAGCTGGTGGTACTGAGAGCATGGACTGGGCAGCAATGGTCATGAATATGTATATAATGTGGGCTCAACGTCGTGGATACAAAGTAAAAGTAGTAGACGAGATGGCTGGTGATATGGCAGGGATCAAGGTTCACCTTCTTTTCATCACCCTCCTAATCCATATTTCACTTGAACATTATGTTGCACGTTGCAAATAATTTTTCCAAAATGACGCAAACCTATCTATCTTTACACCAAAACATACCCCTTTCAGTAGCATAAAGCACTGCATTTGCCTCTGTTGTGTCGCATATCTGCCCTGTATTTTGTTTCAGGTATTTAAATTGGATTTTTTAAATATTTAATTTAAACATAGCTATCAATTCCTGACTTGATCAAGCTGTTTTTTCAGCGTGCAACAATCAAAGTAGATGGTGAATATGCATTTGGATATGCCAAATCAGAAATCGGAGTGCACAGGTTGGTACGCATTTCACCATTTGACAGTGCAAAACGGCGTCATACTTCGTTTGCTGCTGTTGCTGTTATTCCCATCTTAGGTGATGGATCTTCTCGTGTCCAAATTAATGAATCTGATCTCCGTATTGAGCGGTTTCGTTCTGGGGGAGCTGGTGGGCAACATTGCAACACAACTGACAGTGCTGTGAGAATAGTTCACATTCCTACGGGAATCACAGCCACTTGTCAGAATGAAAGGTATGAAATGATTGTTCATTTAGCAAGATTTTGGTAGACACTAGTGACTGGACACTTTTGCTCATTGTAATTAAGGTTCGAGAAGGTTTCAACTAGTATCCTTAAATTCACAGCTATATTTCTTTGTGAGTACAGATCACAACATCAAAATAAGGCTTCGGCAATGGCTGTGCTTCAGTCTCGAGTGGACCAACTTGAGCTGGCTCGCCAGAACCAGATGAATGCACATCATAAACAATCTCTCACCGATATTGGTTGGGGCAACCAGATACGTAGTTATGTTCTCCATGTATGTTTCAGCTCTATTTAGTTCTAATTTATTGGGTATCCTTACCACATTTGACAATCCTCCTCATATTAATATCTGTTTGCTCTCTGGTATGCAGCCTTACCGGATGGTCAAGGATCTCCGAACTAATTATGAGGTGTCTAACCCTGATTTGGTGCTTGGTGGAGATCTCGATGGTTTCATTATGAGTTATCTAGCAGATTCTGCTGATAAAGATGAAACTTCATGACAAAATTGATTTCTCATTTGGTTGAATCTTGCAAAATATGTGCTACATGCATATGCACATGGTTGCATCAAATTTCTCCTCTGGTGGAAGAGATGGTATTTGAGTTTCAGCAACTCCAACGGAGATCCTTAGTGAACTGATTATAGGCAGATACATCACGTCCGGCGCCAAATTCTTCAAAGTTACAAAGATGATACTGGAATGGAAGATGAGGGGATCATATCTGTCTTTGTAATAGCAAAATAATTTACATGTTCATTCTTTTCAATATTCTTCGACTATACATACATGCAATACTAAAAGTCTATATTGGTTTGTTGCCCTTCCCATCCAAATTTTCTGGTTTCTTTAGAAAAATGTAAAATTGAAGACTGTTCAGTTATACTACATCCTATCAGAAAGTTGGATTATAAGGGCCTAATATAAAAAAAAAAATCAAGAAAATTTTATCACGAGATCAAGAACACAGGGTCAAAAGAGAAAAAAGGACTTGACAATTGTGAGAATACCTTATGATCTCGTTCTATTGCATTCCAAATGTTATACATGTGATGCCTACAAGTGAGTTTTATAAATCTCAATTCCATCACATTGCTTCACTACCACTACCATACTTATGTCCAGTTATTGTTTGGATTGATTGTACTTGTACTGTACTCATTGCCAAAATCTTCCATCCCTGATTCTTGAACCAAAGACGACGATGAATTCAACATGGTGTTTTCTGGCATATGATCCAACACCTGATGATTATTCGCAACGTACATTCCCTGGTTCGAATGGTCAATCCCATCCATTCCTAAACTGCTATTGGTTGCAACATTAACCCCTTCACTCTCGTTCATCAGTTTCTGCATTAATGAAATGTAAACATTGTTTGCATACCCATTTTGAGTGCCTGGATGGTGATCAGGGGGCAATATTGCTTCATTATAAGTTGAAAAGTGATCATAATCTTGAGTAGAATATGGTTGATTCACTTGGGTGTTTGTATCCATATGTTGCACTTGAAGCCCATGGATTTGATCACTCATTGGAGGAACATTCAGTAAATTGTTGGATATTCCTGCTTGGTTCCAATACCCCATGAGCCTTTGATTCATCTCATCAACCCTGTAATAGCTGTTGTTGTTGTTGTTGTTGTTGCTGTTACTGCTACTCATTCCTTCATTCCATAGGCAAACAATCAAAAACTAATTGATCAGAGAAGATATGTGTAGAGAGAGTAGAGTGTTGAACAAGAACCTGAGTCAGGTGATGTGGATAAACATAGACCTTGTGGGTATGGCTGAAAAGGGTGCATAGGGATGGATGGAAGGCAGTAAGGCAAGGCGGGCTCGGGAATATCTAATCTGTTTCGACTGAAATTGAGATTATATCCAAAGCAATGTAGATGCGCGAAGTAGGGGGATTTCGCAGATGGGAAAGGCTGCTTGCTCAGCTGTTTCAACCGGGTATCGGCTTCTAGTATCTTCTCATAGGTTTGCTCAAGCTTTTGTGGTGGAAATACAAGGTAGTGTATCCTGAAACAATGTAATGTCACAAACAAAAACATGCTTAACATATCATGTCATGTCATATCATGTTACAAACAGCAAGTGTATGTCAAGTGTACCTGTATTTAAGAGCTTGACCTTGAGTGAAATCTGTGATTGTGCTCCAAATACTATGCTTCCGAGGCTGGGGATCTTGCTCTTGGAAGAATGTAGGCGGCTGATTTAACTGCAAAAAGTTAAACTTATAATAATTGAACTTCTCCTTTATACTTTTAATATTATATTCCAACAGCAGATACTGACGGAGAATATTACCTCAATTTCTAGTATTCCTCGGTTGTCTTCTAGAGAGGTGGTGGCTCTAATGGCAGAGATATGAGACCATTGAATCTCAATCTTTTTCTTGATTTTCAACTGGGTGTCAAGAACCTCCCACACCAGTTTTCGCTTGGCGAAATAACACTTGGCCACCAAATCACCTTCATGTTTAGGTTCTACCTGTGAATAATACTCCAATCATCAGCTTCATTTTCAAGAAACTTTATGAAGTGAAATCAACCATTTTCAAGAAACAAAATCTTTTTATTCAGGTCAGGTGTTAAAGCAATACCTGCCATGAGCCAATTTTGAGAAAACGTGCAGAAAAATTGGAGGCCTTGAGCTTCTCCTTCTCTGGTTGTGACATGTAATGTCTGGAGCCGCCATGAGCAGACTCATTACTAGTGCTACTGCTCAGGTACCTTTCTTGCATTAGAGCCATCTCTATCGAATCCATGAAATCAGGTGTCTTGTGCAGTGTCAACCCAAGAGGGCCTAGTTTCATAATTTGCTCTGCAACCGCCTAAACAAACCAACAAATTAAACAACACATAAACATACGAAAAACGAAGAACAACAGAGAGCAGAGCAGTGAAATAGTATTCGAATTCAAGAACAGAACCTTATACATATCAAATGGGTGATTCTGGAATCTTTGTTGCACCATTGCGTTAACCATTTCGGAGATATTCTCATCGGAGAATGACGAATCATCAAAACCTTCGACCATTCTATTTCTTGATCTTAATTCCTGTTCCTCAACTGGTTGTTGTGACCCGGAATAATCGGAGAGCAGAGAAAAAACAGGGCAAGTAAGAAACAGAGTTGGATATGGATTCTGTTGACAACAAGAATTTGGTTTGGTGGACTCTATTTTATACGACAGTTCACAGGTGTTGCGGTTAAAAAGACTGAACCCTTTTTGACGCTGACGTCAAATTTTATTTCAGTGTCGATAGATAAATTGGAAGTTTAGTTTCCTATTGGGAGTGGGAACTAACTTCTTTTTTGTTAGTTTGTTAAGGTTGTTATCTAGGGTTTTGTTTTTGGTTTCACTCTTTGTGGAGTTTAAGTTTTCAAAAATAATTTAAAGCTAATTACGAACAAAATCTATCTCTATTATTATCCACAGACATTTAATTATTTTGCATTTTCATTTTTCCTTATAACTATTTGCAAGGGTATGCATTTTATGGTTATGATGTGTCTTTGTTGACATGAATTTAATAGTACATGGTGATGCAATGCTTTTCGAACCAATTCAAAGTGTTAGACTTGAGTTTCGATCTTGTACTCTTATGATAAGAGTTTGGACGCTAAAAACGAGAGCACACCATTACGAGAATTTTTAGGTGTGTGCCTTGAATTTCACATTAGACATGAGAACAATCATCTCTACCAAGTGAATTAGGTACTACTGATTAAGTAAGTTAGAGAGAGAATTTAGATAGAAAATGAAATGTAGAATGTGACAAATGATTTCTCAAAATGAAGAAAAAAAAGAATGACTAAAAGATTTGTACCTCATGTCGTGAGAGGGTATTTATACTCACAATAAAATAAAGATTTGGGGGCGATGTGTCATTGCGTGATTGACCGAAGATAATATCATGATGGCCATGGTGGTGCCACTTGCATCGAAGTGATGTCATGGTGTATTGATGATGATGATGTCATGTTCATATTTGTGTAATTTGACATAATGACATTGCGGGAGATCCCTTGATTAAAAGGCACAGACGTAACAACTTTATCCATGAGGGCTTTGGGATAGAATCTCAATGTGAAACAAAGAGCAATGGTATGTGGTTGCCAATAGAACGTATCTTGTTTGGGACCCCGTTTTTCATGTTGGAGCTGATGGCGAGGTACAAAGTGTAAGAGTCACTTAGACTTGTGCGTATGTCTTGGAGTTAGGATACAAGAACCTTTACTAAACCAAATTTTAACTAACCCTTGGTATCATCAACCATGGCGGGTTACCATGTCCATTTATGATCTGGAGCTATAAATTATTAATTAGACATTTCTCGTCATGGGGAGTGATGGCGGAATCGAATGTGGTGCAAATCGGATCTCAAATAGTTCGTCAGGTCGATCTATGTCTAAAATGTGTTGGGGCAAAATCGGATGTAAGAAGACCACCAAGAATTTATGAAGGAGGTTCGAACCTAGGCCAATTTACCTCAACGGACGTGTAGTAGCCCATGGTCGTGGGCTATATATCTAGGGCACTAGTTGACTCGATGGTCAGCTCGAAGGGAGGGATGAGTTGAGTTATTCAAGGACATATCCACCTCGATAGGTATACAAGAGTATAATTTATTTATTTTATACGACAATTCACAGGCGTCGCGGTTAAAAAGATTGGACCCTTTTTGACACTGACGTCATCCTTCATTTCAATGTCGATAAAATGGAAGTTAAGTATCCTACTGGGATGGAAACTATTTTTTTATTTTTTTATTTAGGGTTTTCTCTTTGGTTTCACCATTTGTAAGTTTAAGTTTTCAAAAGTAATTTAGTGCTAATTATGAAAAAAATCTATCTCTATTATTATCCGCATGCATTTCATTATTAAGTGTTGTTTATTTTTTTTTTCATTTTTATTAATAACTGTGTGCAAGAGTATGCATTTTATGGTTATAGTGTGTAGTGTTTGTTGATCTGAATTCAATATAAGAGGATGATACTATACTTTTGGAACCAATTCGGAGTCTTATACTCGAGTCTAGATCTTGTGCTCTTGAGATAGAGTTTCACACTAGAAATGAGACCACGCCGTTAAGAGAATTTTGAGGCGTGTGTCTCGAATTTCACATCAGACGTGAGAATAATCATCTCTTACAAGTGAAATAGGCACTTCCAATTAAGTAAGCTAGATAGAGATTTTAGATAGAAAGGAAATTAGAATGTGGCAAATGATTTCTCAAAATAAATAAAAAATGAATGACTATTATACTTTATGTCGTGAGTGGGTATTTATACTCACAATTAAATGAAAATTTGGGGGTAATGTGTCACTGTGTGATTGATCAAAGATGATATCATATTGGTCATAGGGGTGCGACTTGCATCAAAGTGATGTCATCATATTTGTCCATGAGGTCTTCAATATGGAGTAAGGAGGTGGTATGGTGTTGCCAATAGAACTATCTTGTTGGGTGGCCATTTTTCATGTGGGAGGCGATGGCAAGGTGCAAAGTGTAAGAGTCACTTGGACTTGTGCATATATCTTGGAGTTGGGATACAAGAACCTCTCTTGAACGGAATTTTGTCTAATTCTTGGTGTCATCAACAAGGGGGGGCTACCATGTTCATTTATGATTTGGAGCTACAAATTGTCAATGAGACAATTCTTGTCAATAGAAGTGATGGCAAAATCGATTGTGGTGTAAATCAGATCCCAAAGGAGTTCGTCGTGTTGTTCTATAATCTAAAATGTGTTAGATGTGAGGAGACCACCAAAAATTTGTAAAGAAGGTTCGAACCAAAGCCAATCTGCCTCCACGGGCGTGTAGTAACCCATAGTCGTGGGCCATCTAGGGCACTGGATTAACTCGGTGGTCAGCTCGAAAGGAGGCTAAGTTGACTTGTTCAAGGAAAAATCTATTTGGACATGTACATAGGAGTATAATCAAGAGAAACTCAAATTCTAACTAATTTATTTATTTTGTACTTTATAATTAAAAAAAAAAAAAAAAAGAAGAAGAGGAGGAGGAGGGTGAAGTCATTCTTGAAAAGTAAAAAGCTTAGATAAAAGAAAAAGAAAACAAAAATTCTCAAGTGTGAGATCGATCTCTTCAAAGATGACCCACCTCAAGTCCTTGTTATTTTGTAAAGGTCAGTGGTGATCATGAGTGTTATGATGAATTATTAGCTAGCTAGGTAAGTACAGTATATTGCAGCTCCTCAATCCAAACCGCCCAAAGAAGCATGAGCACACATATATATATATATATATATATATGAAGGAAATGTGCACATGATCAAGTGAGTGGTTGTGAATTGAGAATACTATATAAGCATGCATATTTATATATGTGTACATATATATCTGCAGGGCGTGACTTAATTTGTTCAGTGTATCAATAATGAGCCATATATATATATATATATATATAGGTTTTGTATCTCTTCTTCTCCGTATGTATATATGTGGGGTACGCGCCCGCTATTCTTTATCCAATGTTAACAAACTTCAACTTATTCTCCAATCATCAAAAGAGAAGAAAAGTTTGCCATCATTAGCAACACCTAATATTTTGCACTCAATTTTTTTTACAACTCAAGTTTGCCAGTAAGTTTGGGACATCTACTTACCTCTTGTAGAAGTGAATGTCTGTAAACATTCAACTAAATGTTTGTTTAATTGTTGAAACATAAAAAAACAACTGTCAAACGTTAGAGGTCCACAGAAAGTTTGACAAAAGCTTTCTCCATAGGAGTTTGGAACCTCCTGCTCCAGCTCTTGTAGCTCTTCTGGAAATTTAATACCCAAACTTGCCTCTAATTTGACAATGGTTGATGGCCAAATTAACATGTGTTAAGATTGACTTTGTTTTGCTTCTGTTGACCAAGGAAAAAGCACAACATGAATGATCTAGAGAAGTTGAGTTGCTATCAAGTTAAGATATACATGTTTTTACTCTCTGTGGTCCACCTCAAATTTAAAATTAAATGTTTTTATTTTCTGTGGTAGACCGTTCTAGTTTCACGATCGACCTACAATCGGTAGACTAAGATGAAACTACATATAAAATATAAACTTTTATATTATATTTTTTCATGATTAATATATATAGGGTATAAGTTATATAAGTTAAGCTAATAAGGTGATGACACCTCATTCAAAATCATGGATCCGGACGGGTCGCTCCGCTCCCACAAATTCACTTGGGTGGGTACAAGTGATTTTAAATGTCACCTCATTGGCTTTATTAAGTTACAACTAATATAATTTTATATCAGTCAACTAATATACATTTTATATATATAGGGCATAATGGAAGTCAGTGTACTGATGTAACCTTACATCAGTGCATCTCTCAAAACTACATAGTTTTGATTGTTAGTGACTTAATATTTTTTTTTAAGGAATAGTGACTAATATATTAGAATTATTTAATATAAATCAAAAGGTCAACCTTTTGGGATAAAAATATTAAATCTTGACCCCATAATTCTAACCTTTTTTTATATATCTTTCTATACCCTAAAAGGTCATCCCGCTGGGCTAAAAGTATTAAACAATGAGCCCTACGATCTTAGTTTCTGGTGTTATATAGAAACCCCATAGCTTCTTATGTATATTTCTATACCCTAAAATGTTAACCCTTTGGGCTTAAAAATATTAAATACCGACCCCCACGATCCTAGGGTTTAAGGTTGGATCCAACGAAGCGCTCCACGCCCACGAATTCATTGGGGGTGTATGTGAGTGTAACTAAATAAAGTGACATTATTATTGAATTTATTTTTTTTTTGATGGAAATATATAACAACAATTTAGTATATTCATAATTATACTATTACATTCGGATAATTTTACCAAACAATTCAATTCTCAGAATTCTTGTTGAACATATTCTCAAACTATTTATTATCTATTAACATTTTACTTCCTTTCGATAGACATTTGAAGTAGACAACTCAAACAAGGCATTAATACGAATAGTTAATGAACATTTTTTGAATTGTCCTTCAAATATTGTCCACTATATATACAGACACATCATATTCATCTCACTTTTATAATTTAGAAAGAGAGTTTAAGTGGTAGAAGAATATAGTAGCTAGGATTGAAAATATTGTAAGCAAACGTACGTGAAGAAGTTACAAACAAACATATTTTTAGAGAAGCATTTGACGTATTATTGATAATGAAATAGTGTATAAGTGAATGGCATTTTTTTTATGCGCCGACTTTTATGCACATAGGAAGAATAATATATAGAACCAAACATTTAAATGATATATGGATGGAGGGATGATCCACAAAATAGCACAAAAGCCTTTTAATTTGATTGTGATAGTTTCAACAAGTAACCAATGTAGTGAGTTCCTTGTAATTAAGTCCATTGATATATATATGGGTCACTTTATATGATATTGAATAATATATAGCACCAAAAATATATAACATTCTCTCTCATCTTGGTGGAGAAGTGACATGGAATTAGTATCAAATTAATAAGCATGAAAGGGATGAGCTAATCATGTATACGTGCAAGGACATCTACTTTACCCTTTTGTCTTCATTTCAACTATTCTCTTTTGAATTTATGATAAAACTTCACTTTCTATTTTTTAAGAGGTTGGAAATCATCGTCTCCCTAATTTAATTATAAATTATTATGATGGAGACAACTTAAGATGCTAAGAGATAGATATGACAATTAGAAGTCGAACTCAAATTTTTTGAAATCTGATCTGACTTCAAGCTGGTTAGTTTGTAAAGAACCAAAAGTATAATCCGAATTTTAGATTAGACGATTCTTTACATGATACCATAGCGTTGGTGACAAAAGGTCGAGTTTGAATCCTATTTCCATCCATATTTAATTTCAGCACAAGATAAAAAATTGACATGTGGATGGGCCACGTGCAAGCAAAAATGAACTTGCATGCGAGGGGTGTGTTAGAGTATAAAACTTATATTGGGTCTTCAACTATCAATTTAAGTAAGAATTTTTTTGAACTAAGCTAATCAGATTGGATCGAATTAATATGAAACTCAAAGTTGTCACTTGTGATAAGAGGATGCAAATTAGAATATCATTTATTTGAAAGGGTTGATAGAAGATAATGTTAATATTTGCGCATATAAATACGAGTCATTCAAGTCATACAAGAAAAATAGAATGTTTGGGCATAACTTTAAATTATTTGAAAACGTGACTTAAGTTGTCATTCATATATTTGTTAGTCACACCAATTAATATGAAATTGTGAGTTTGAAAACTTAACACAGGCCTCTTTCAATAATTGCCTCTCTTTTTTGTTGTGAAAATTAACCATGAGTTAGTTAAAGCTATGTTTTTCTCCTTATATATTCTCATGTATTCTTGTTGTAATAAAGCCGGTGGTTATAACAAACTCATCCATAGAATATTGTTAGTAATTCATGTTGGGATTGTGGGGCCTAATGAAAAAGAAAGAAACGACACAAGGCATGAAATGCTATAGAAAATCACACTAGAGGTTTGAACAATCATGCATGTCAACTGAACAGTCGTGCACATTGAAAGGGGAGGTTTGTTTTCAAAATTATCAATGCAAATAGGCATCTAGAGGATTCAAATGGTCATGCGCCCGAGTCTAATACCAAGTCAATTATATAATGGGTGAATAGTCATGCGCTACGTCTCCTTATTATGCTTATTCATACATTTACCATTGACGATATTATGAGTAAAATTATGCAAATCAAATTGCTGTCAGAGAACTTCAAAATTTATGTTATGACAATTTTTGTTTCAAAACAAGTGGTGTTCGTAAGTTTTGTATTTGATTCCTAATCTTCCATGTATAAATTAACTAAAATAGTTTATTAAAAAAACTTGTCTAATTATTTTAATACATTTTTTTCATAGAGCACATGCAATAAATGTCCAAGCATGGGATGATGACGAAGATGATGATTTGATGGTGGGACTTATAAAAGTTACTTGCACTTGCAGTTGGTCACATACATACACAAAGGACCAAGAAGATCATTGTGTGATCATTCATTAATTCCAAAATAGCAAGCATTGCTAGTGGAGTTTCAAGTTTCTTTCTTTATTAAAGATTTCACGTGCTTATTTCTTCTTAATTAACTACTAATTAGTATTCATCCCGTGCGTTGCACGGAAGTTAAGAACTTATAATAAAAATATATT
>JAYMTK010002868.1:0-13104 GCA_036897405.1 Pelargonium myrrhifolium | reverse complement strand
GGAGCGACCCGTCTAGATCCATGATTTTAAATGATGTGTCATCGACTTATTATTTTTTCAGACTCAAAACTAAGTAATTTAAGTTGCAGCTGACATAAAGTTATACTCCCTCCGTCTCAAAATGAGTGTCTTGTTTCATTTGCATTTTTGTCCCAAAATGAGGATCTTGTTTTTTTTCTTCTAATAAGTTAGTTATGCATGAATTGTCAATAATATCCTTATAACAAGTTAGTTAGTATTTCTTAACCCATGATAATAATAATAATAATAATAATACAAAAGTAAATGTATCGAACTAATTAACTTCTACTTAATTATTCTCAAAATAAATAGAAGAATTCTCATTTTGGGACGGAGGGAGTATCAGTCCAATAAAAATAAGGCTTCAAAAAATAATAAATAAAATAAATAAATAGCTATTAATACGTTATACATCGCAACGTTGGAAAAATACGTGCTTTCTTTTGACTTTGTTTTCTTCATTTCCGTAACGAAGGAAACCAGTGCACAGAACGGAAGTCGACGATGGAGAAAGAGACGAAGCTCGGCCTCTTTATGGCAGCTCTTCTCTTTAGCTTCGCGAGCCGTATATCGTCTCTATCGGTCACCGTCAACGACGTCGAATGCGTCTACGAGTACGTTCTTTACGAGGGCGACACTGTTTCCGGCAACTTCGTGGTCGTCGACCACGACATCTTCTGGAACTCCGACCATCCTGGGATCGACTTCATTGTAAGCCCCCTTGATACATATTCCTTCTTAATTTGCCTCGATTTCTGTTTTGGTTGCGGATCTACATTTTTGTACTTCGACTCTGCAATTTGTCTTTATTCGGATAAATTTCAGAACTTTTGGGCTTAATTCTTGGTTATGCCGGAGAAATAGATCCGTAGAATTTTGGGTTTCTTATTTGATGGTTGGGAATAGTGAAAAACAGAACTTTTGGGCTTAATTCTAGTGTAAGGTTTGGTTATGCGGGTGAAATAGATCAGTAGAATTTTGGGTTTCTTACTTGATGGTTGGGAATAGTGAAAATTATATGGATTTACAAGAGTATAAAATGACTGGATTGAGCACGAAACCAAGTTATTTACAGACCTATGTAATCTCTGTTCAAACAGGAATGTGGGTTTGGGGTTTTACTTTTTAGGGTTTATTCTGATGTTAGTGAATGATTTTGGGTTTTAGTATTTTAAGTTCTATACAATATTTAGATGGGAACAGTTAGGACAAGGATTTGGATTTGGATTCGATTGTTTTAGTTTAGCCAACTCTTACAATATTTGGATCTGTCAAACCATAATGAGGTTACAAACTTATCAATACAGGTGAATGAATTTGAAATAACCCTAAAAAGCTAGTCATTTCAAATCCATCCCAAGAAGAATTTAAACCCTCTCCTTCCAGTATAATATGCACTGAAAACTTTATCCAATATTTTTTGGGCTATATATCTTCAATTCCACATCCATTCTTCCGAATCCCTCCATCCAAGATCTATCTAGATCTCTGAATTTGTTGATATTCTTTGCTACAAGATTCCCTTTAGTTGGTTATAAATCATTGGCAGGTATAGAATTCAAGTTCTATGCTATACATTTTGATTGGGGAACTGAAACTGTATCTCTAGTTGATGGTGATACATGCATAGTTGCAATGTTGCATACAGTAATTTTTTTATGTAATAATTTCCAAGTGCCTTACTTTCATGCTCGGGTTTAAGCATTTGTTTTGCATCCATGTTAATGTCAAACACAACCCCTCCTCTCCACAAAGCATAGGCCTAGCTAATTGAACTGATGGTGATATATGGAAAGTTACAACCATGAACTTGGAAATCCTACAGGATTTTCTCATATTAAATTTTCATGTTGAAAATAATCAGGACAAATTGGCCATCACACTATTTGTAAACTTTTGAACCGTGCGAAACTGTCAAGCAAAGTGCCTGGTCTACCTATGCCTTCTGAATCCTGAAACACTCTTTCTTTTAGTGTCCATTTTATTTCTGCCTGTCACTAGATCGTGCAAAATCCTTTTTATTAGTTTAGCCCTTTTTTCCTTGTTAAAGTATCACTCATAGAAAGAATGTGATGTTTGCACCTAATAGCTTAAGCTTTTGGGTTGGAGTAAAGTTTGAAATGGTACCAGAGCTGGTTTGGTATGGGGCTAGTGGCCTGTTTGCGTTTTCTCCTTGTTAAACATTGGTCAACGTGCAAGGCCCGTCATTTGTTGTTGAGCTTGAATGTGAGGGGGAGTGTTAAAGTATCTCTCATTGAAAGAATGTGAAGTTTGAGATCATTGGATACACTAGTTGGACTCTCCCCCTAATAGCTTAAGCCTTTGGGTTGGAGTAAAGTTGTTACACCTATATAAATCAAGGTAAAAACAGGAAGGGGCGTTGGCGTATCTACCATCATATATGGACTAGGTTCAAACGATGGATGTATAAAGGTTAGCCATTAGCAAATGTGTATGCATGAAATCATAATCTATGCCTATGCCAAAAGGTAAATTGCTTAAATTGCTAAATAAGGAAAATTATGGCCAATTTTCTGTTGGATACCCAAAAGCAACCTTGAAAACTATGTCAGTGTGATGTAGGTCAACAAAGGCAAGTTCTCTGACATTTGTGATGGTGGGACCTTTTTTTCTTCGTGGGCTGTATGATAGAATAATGTAATTTCTAACTTAGTGTTCACTATTTTGCTTTCAAATGAATGTAATTTAAGTTTACCGGAACTCAGATATTTCAATTGTGAGCAGTCATCTATTTGACTGGCACTGTCAGAGTAATCTTTTGTGTATCCTAATTTCAATTTCTTATGCAGGTAACATCCCCTGCTGGTAATACAGTCCACACTTTGAAGGGAACATCTGGTGATAAGTTTGAGTTCAAGGCCCCACGAAGTGGAATGTACAAATTCTGTTTCCATAATCCTTACTCGACACCAGAGACTGTTTCTTTCTACATACATGTTGGTCATATTCCCAATGAGCATGGTCTCGCGAAAGATGGTTTGCTCTATTCTCAATAGCCTCTTCTTACTATCACTGTAGTTGTATAATTCCATAATGTGAATCGCTATTCCGATGTCATAACACTGGATATAGGAATGTGTTAGTTAATTGCTTCTCATTTTGTTAGCCTCAGAAATACATTTTAGCCTGATTCATTTGATATCTAAGTGGTCACATTATCATTTTTTTACAGAACATTTGGACCCAATCAATGTTAAAATTGCTGAGTTGAGGGAGTCTTTGGAGTCTGTCACAGCAGAGCAGAAATACTTGAAAGCTCGTGATGCTCGGCATCGTCATAGTAAGTCTTCTCATTCTCTTGAATATGAAAGCTGGATTGCTGATACAGTGAAGTTATAGGAACTTCTATATAGTGCTATCCCCATAATTACTCGTCATGGGTGTTACTTATGTATATAGTTGAAATAACATATGCATTTCATTTGCAAGTCTCACATTTTGAAGCACGGCTTTTTTGGATTGTGCGTTATTAGGCGTATATGTCGTATAATCATTGCCTGTTTGTTTGAGCGGCTGTACGGTACCATATCTGCTCGTTACCTAAGGAGGAATGGGGTAGATGATAAAAGATGGGGTCAGGAGGGTCTGGGCAGATTGAAAATATTTACCAACTGAATATGGTAGGGTGCAATTTGTTGTTTTGTATCCTTGCATTTGTTATTGGTGACACAAGTTCCCTATATGCGAAACATTTGAAAATATAACGTAGGTTTCCTGAGTGGATTTACTAGAGAATAACATTCACACATTTCTGGCGTACCTCCTGCTCGTTTTAGTTTTGAGAGCAAGCCTCCTCTGCATCAGTGACTTCTGATTTTTAATTTAAAAAAGTAGTAGTATCCTATTTATTTCTTATTCATCATGTGGTCGTTTCATCTGCAGCAAATGAGAGCACTCGTAGTCGTGTTATCTTCTACACAGTAATGGAGTATCTTTTGCTGGCACTTTTAAGTTTTCTTCAAGTCGTATATATCCGTCGCCTGTTCAGCAAGTCAGTTGCATATAATCGAGTTTGAGATGATGCCATCTGACAATGTTATACGGTTTGGGGTTTGTAGTTTAATACTTTAATGGATGATGAGTTACAGAAACTTGTATTGTGTAACAGAAAAGATTAATTAGTTGTTGTATTACAATTGCAATGTGATATTGAGGCTGACTCTGTGTGATAATCTTAGTTTGGAAATGGAAGAAAGGAAGCTTAAAATGACTATGAGCAAGGACATTAGCCTGTTTTGGTACTAAATTTCCCTGAAATGACTATGAGCAAGGAAATTAGCCTGTTTTTTTGGATTTAGACCTTATTAAGAATTTTGTTTTGTTTAAGTCCATTTAAATCATTTGTATTATTAATTAAACCCACTAAATCAGTTGGAATCAATTTTCATGTGTCACGTCAGTATTTGTTGACACGTCGTCACACTGTATCAGATACGAAGTCTACTTGTGTATGCCACAAAATCATACCGTTTTATTTTTCATCAGTCATATTCAAAACGACATTGTTTGGCTGTCTGTGATTTATGCCATACACAGTGGACTCTGTATTTGATATGTCAAAAAATGTGAACGTGACATATGAAAAAGTGTTGCTACCGGTTGAATATTATTTTTCTGGAGAGTCATAAACAAACAATAAATGGGGGAACAGCAACCATTGCAGTTTCCATGAAAATGGACTACTACTACTTGTTTGGTTTGTAACCTTAGTTTATGAATTGAAAGAGAAATAAAGAGAGTAGTAGCAAATGTTCCACAGTTCCATTTCCACCATTACAACAGAACAGAACAGTATGTGTATTGTATATTTATAATTTATACATATATTGGGACCACTCTGGTGTGGTGTGGTGTGGTGTGGTGTAGGTCTACTCCATATATCCTCACACAAGACAAGTTGGTGCCATTGCCAATTACAAATTAAAATCAGCTAAAATAAAACCTAGCTACCTACTTATGAGGGCAGCAGCGTGCACCAGATTGTCGCTTCTCTTGTTTTTCTATCTAAAACTTCATCACCTAAAACACCACTCTCCCAGTCCCATGTACTATTCTCCATGTACATTCTGATTACTCAGTTCTTATCACTGTTATTAGTAACCTAATTAGGTTGATAAATGATATTCATCCCAAATTTTATTCAAACTGATGTGAACGTATATGACGGATCTCATTACAATGAATTTTGTCAACAAATTTGTGTTTAAGCAGTTTATTTGAGCTACAAGAGGAGAGGAAACAAGATGCACAACGGAGGGTGTAAGCATAGAGATAGTTAAGTGTGGTGAAAAATTAATTTGGTAGATACATGTTTGTGGACAATAAAATCATGTTAACGAAGACCCTAATGTGTTCATGAGAAACCACTTCGAGTGTGAGACTAAAAATCTCAATCGGGGGAATCCAATCCACTGACACAGTTAAAACTCAATTTGTTGACACTTAGTACATTTATTTGTGCATTTATGTATTGTCATTATATTATGAGTTTGACTTAACAACAATCATTATATACATATGAGAATACAATCAGATTTCTAAATCCTAAACTAGTTGTTCTGATATACAATAAAAATCTTAAATCCCTAGTTATGAAGAGAATTCAATATTTGAAATATTGTAAAGAAAGTTCAAGATCTGTTTTCTTTTTATGAAATTGATGACAGGCATATATGTGTGTGTAATTACATATATAGCATGTAACTTTTCAGGAATTAGAAGAAAAAAAAAGAAGAAGAGAGCAAGTAACATGACTAATCGTTTTCAAGTCATACATGGATGCCACTCAACTGAAAGAGATGCGCAAGATCTAGAGTTTCTATCTACGAGTAACTAATAGCTCTAAAAAACAAACCATTGCACATGCCTTAACCATTCTTCTAATAACAAATTGGGCCATGTACACACACCTCTAACACAACTTTGCTTTAATACTATGTTGTCTTTCAACTTAGAAATCATATATAGCTTCTCGTTGCCAACCAAATTAATGATCCCATGAAAAGTGACGTTTCAAGAATAGACCAAAATTTGGTTATTACATTTGAAATGAGTCATCAATTAATACTCATCCTTAAACCTTTGTCGCTCAAGTTTAAAATTGACAGTTGTCAAATAACTTGTCACGGATATTAAGAACTGTACGATGGGAGATTGATGTCGCCGAAACACTACTTTTCGCGACGGAAAATTTGTCACAAAAACCAAATCATCCACATATTGGGTTTTTATATGTGATAGCTCAACTGATGTTCATGTCCATCGTTCACATTTGAGTCACATTCCGCGACAACCAATAAATTTGCTGTAACGAAAACTAATTATTTTTGTAGTAGTTCCATCGTAACTACATCTGTCATGAGAACCTTCGAAGACTAAGGCTAGTATAATTTCATTATCTGCATGAGATCATATATGTTTATAAAAATGATCATAATTTGAGAATCTTAAGAGATTAGGTTCCTCAGTGGTAGTGAAGGTGATGGAGAAAATCTGGGCATGATCAATGTCAAATCAAAAGGAAGAATTAAATGAAATGATGGGTAGGTCACGGTTTCGGGTGGCTACTATATCATATTCTACTTTGGAATAGATTCTTCAACACAATGGATCCACAGTTAACAAATAATATTGGATTATTAGTGAGTGCAAGTGACTGTACAAAAAATTTATAGACTTTTAGCTACACATATAGCTGATGACTGTTTATTCATTGTGGATATAGGAATTATATGTGGAAAACAGAAATAAATATAATTAACTTTAATGGCGCACTTACTCCAAAATGTTGTAGAATCGAATTAGAGAATCATTGATTTGGTTTATTAAACATATCAAGTGCAGACATCCTGCATTTTCAATTGTAATGTTCATGGCACTGTCATTTTTACAACACCAATAATGGATACCGGTTTAGCAGGAACGGATCTAGAAAGAATGGTATAGAAGCAGCTGTCCCCACTGAATTTTTTTTTTTTGTTGAAAATTTACTAAGTATTTTTATTATTTTTCGTTCTTATCTTTACTAAATTTTAAATTTTGCCTCCACTAAATTTTTCTTTTTAATATACCTTATTAATGTAAGACATTTTTTTTCATTACCCTATAATTTTACTCCCATGAGTACATATTCTGTACACTAAAAGTGAGAAAAACTGCATGTATATTAATAATTTGAAGTACTTGAAGATTCATGGAATAAATTCGAACAACACAAGTAAAAACAATTTATATGTAAATGAATTGTAAACTTGATTTTATTTATACATGTTTTTGTATAACCACAACATTTTCAATTGCGTTTATATAAGCTATATTCATCATCCATTACAATATTATGTATTCTCATGTGTACAAGTTAACTTCCCTTTTCTATAATAGTTAAAGTTTTGAGACATTCGTTCCTCGTAAGATTATTATTTATATGACCCGGTTCATATATTTAATCAGGATATGAAATATTAGGGGAATATCGATCAGTCACAAACCCTAGGCTACAATAGAATCTAGCTAGAGTAACTATGCATGTAATGATTTAAGGATGTGGAGTTAAATAATGATTAGCCCCAGCAACTCAGATACCCAGAATTTTTCCATGAAGTATCGTATCATCTATAAATATATATTGGTTTGTGGAATATGAAAACAAAAGGAATTTGTTCCAAGGAAGAAGCAACTAATTAATAAAAGCTTTTGCTTGAGAGGAGACAAGCAATACTGATGATAGAATTAGACTAATTTGATAGAAAAAATTTACATTCCATTTTGTTTCCGAAATTGACATACACATACAAAGTTCAAATGAAATCACCAAGACGGTGCATTAGTATGTGCAAAATGTGCAACTGTACGAGATCTCTTATCATAGAGGATCAAATACACTATAAAAAATGTTGTGAACTGTGACGAAAAATCTGTTAGAGAAAATTTTCGTCACAATTATGAGTTTTTGTCAGAATCTGTGATGGACTTTTCTGCCACAAGAATTTGTGACAACATGAATAATAATGACAAAATCATTTTGTCACAGAAACTTCAATCACAAATTGCAATTTTTCTTGTGGTGATATTTTATTAACGGAAGATAAATCGAAGAAAATGAATGTGAAATTTTTGAACTCTAGAATGCACGTATGCAACACACACATCTTTTCCTTCAATTCGGTTATAAATAAAAAATAAAAAAGTCAAGTATTGGATTGTAACTATTGATAATTATTTCTGAAAATCGAAGAAATAAATAAAGTAGAACCTGAAGAAGAATCGAAAACACAATAAGTGAAAAGAAACGTCGATGAACACTAGAAATCACGCGAAAAGGTTGGGCAATCAATTAATGAAACTAATAATTTAATTGTGTCTAGAATATATATATATATATATATATATATATATATAATGTAGTTTCCACATCAAGAATTATTGTAGCTAGAGAGTGAATTGCATTGCATTGCAACATATATGCATCACATAATTTATAAATGACTTCACAACAGCATTAAACAACCGGCAAGTCATTTTCTTAATTGTCCATATCACTATCAGCTACTACTATATATTGTAAAAACTGGTATAATGCAGCTGTCACAAATGAAATGCAGCAGGAGCATCAAGTATCCGACAAATGGCAAAGCTTGCGGAGGCCAGGAAGGCCTAACTAGATACCATTAATTATATATAGTGAACAAATACAAGAAGATGCTTCTTCTAGGGAATGGTTTAAATGCAAATCTTGATTTATTGGTTGAACAAATTACATTTGATAGAGATGCTCTCTTCCCTTTCTTCCCCTTTTTAGTGAATAACCCTAATTATGCACCTTATTTCATCATCATCATCACAAACCAATGAAACCATACCATGCAACCATTAATGGTCCCCTCCCAATTCCCATCCATGAGCTTAGCTAGCTAGAAGAAAGAGAGAGATGTTGTAATAAGGGTCCCCCCTATTGCTCTCTCCAACCCTAGCTAAAAGTTTTTATAGAAAGATAAATTATTTTAATAATACCTCTGCAAAAACCACTGCATGGTTGTATTGTATATATGCTTTGGCGTGATAGTTTTCAATTTGCATCACTTGGGGACCACCCTTTCCTTAACCTCTTTTGTTGTGTTTTGCTTTGAAATTTAATTCTCTCCTTATCTTTTAATATTATTCCGAACTCTATTTACTCTTATCAGCATCGCTTCGCTCGTGTCAGGTGCGACTAACGCGTCACCGCCATACGCGATGGTTATACCATATAAAAGAAACAACAGAAGAGAGATGACGCGTTTTAGTCACAAGTCGTCAGTGACGATAACATTTGCTCATCTATTGAAAATAAAAATAATTGAGAATAAGTTCATTTATTCCATTTCTCTCCTATTTATACCCCTCCCTTATTATCCTCTCATCTCAAAATGTGGGTATCTCTTTCATTTTAAAATCTCTCTTATCATTTCACCTCCTTCTGGGCTCTGAATTGGGACCTTGTTGCTCATGGTGCACCACCATCAGATGAAGCTGCCAGCATGATCTTAACCTCTATCTCTCTTCTCTTTGTTTCTCAGAATCATCAGAGAACATATGGTTGAGATCATGCGGCAGTTTCACCCGGTGCTGGTTGCGCGAGAAACCCTAACTTTATGAACCCTAATTCTCAGCCTCTGATAAATAAAAAAAAGGTATATATACATGTGATTCTCTTCTGGGTTTTTTGTGATTCTTCTCTCTTATGTTGTTTACTGTACTAGTTATCTTTTTACAAGAAACAAATAGTATATATTTATGTATTGATTATGGTGTTTTGTTTGTGTCAGAAATTATTTTGCCTGGTACTGCAGGTGTGTGTTAGGGTTTTGAGGGACAGGACTTTTTGCGTCTCAATGATTTCAATATTTCTCATGGTAGCTTTGGTGATTGAGCCCAATTCTACGACCTGCCTGCTTTGGTAGTCTGTTTTTCTTTTTTCTTGCAAGAAAAAAAAGAGTACTCATAAATCTTCTATTCCATGTACGGATCTAAATATTTGTTTATCTTTTTTGTACTAAGATATGAACCTTGTTTTCTATTTTATCATAGATCTCGTACTGTGGGAATGGCATTTTGGGTTGACGAACTGTTTGATTAGGGTTCTTTGTGTTTTGGAGAAACTGTGAACTCCTTGTTGTCTTCTGTAAATTTGGGGTTGAACCCTAGTCTGATTTAGTTAATCTCTGGGGTTTTTTTTTTTCTTTCCAGATGTGGTTCCTTGAACAAACAGATCTTAAAACAGAAAATTATCAATGGAAGGGATATGGGTCTAAACTATATCCTCAAAGATGCATCGACATTAATGTGTTGTCCATCAAAACAAAAAGCAAATTTGTCAAGGTATCATGAGTTCAATGTGGGAAATCTGAGATTGTTGTACTACCCATGGAATGCTGATTTTGTACATATCGTATCCTTGTAATTAGAATGTCAAATACTCAGATGCCAAGCATCGATTCAGGATCGATCTCTTCAGAGAAAAGAGAGAGCTTTGATAATAGAGAAGAAGAAAAATCTCAGTCGTCGAAAAGTTAATGGCCAAGACTCGGTCATAAAGTTTATAGCTAAGCCATGCTTACGAGAGTATGATACGTCATAAATTAACACTTATATCTACCTCAATGAATTTGTGGTCGTAGAGTGCCCACCAGGATTCAATCGAATGTGTCTCAGTTGAGTCTCAGCCATCAACTATACTCCTTGCTCTCTTTGATAACAATGTTTATGTTGTTTGGTACATTTTTTTTCAATATTTTTGTTCCCATGTTGAAGTTGGAATTGAGCAACCTAGCTAGAAATCCAGAAGTTAGAAGCAAAAGCTATAATTAATGGACAGATAGAGATTCATCAGCTGGAAATGGACAGCAGATTCACTAATTGTACCGTGAAGTAGAGGGTGAAGTAAATACATATAATATATGTGACATCTCAACCACTTTCACTTAATGTGGCAGCTAATTAGGAGAGAAGTGCAGTGCAGCACCAAACTGGCAGAGACGATGCATATATTTTGCATAACTACATGTCTCTCAGAAACTTAGCTGTTGCGATAAGTTTTCCAAATGTAGAACCATAATAGAGACAACCCATTGATGTGTGATCTTCAACCTATATATTAATTAACAGTAATTAACGCTTTTTAGATTATTGGTATTGCTTGGGCCCTCGTTTTTTGGTTTAAAGCTACATGTGGGAAAGATTCCAAATGACTTTCAATTTCTTAGAACTCATAAAGAATCAAAATATGTCATTGGTTTTGATTCTCCCGATTCTTTCCAAGCTTTGCATTTGTCAGCTATCACTCATTTTAGGGACATGATGTGGAGTATTCACTTCCAATGCTATATTTCTTTCCATCAATGGATTGATACTCATAATTGAAGCAATCTCAGAGAAATGGACAATTAACTAGGAATTCATCAGATATATATCTCTGTTGCAAATCTCAATAGCATCACATGCAGCACCATCTCATGATCTCATCATAGCCCTAACTTAACCTTAATTTCTTAATTTGTAAGCAGCCTAATTAGCTACTCACCTTAATAAAATAATTAGCAGTACTTAAGGTGCACTAGTAGCAGTACTTAAGGTGCACTAGTAGATTTGTCATGTTTTGCAACTCAACATAAATGATGCTAAATGAGTCATGAGTGTTGCTAATGTCAACTGCAACATCTTTTTCTTGGTTGCATTAGATGGTGTAACCAAAATGTAGTAATAGTCCATAATAGTAACATTTATTTTGTATATTGGCAACATTTTAGGTTATGTTGACCAATAACCATACAACATTTTTTTTATCATACTAGCATCATTTAAAAAAATGATGAGAGATCAATCAACAACACTTGTTTGGTTATTAGCAACTATTGCAGATTGATGCATGACTGTCTTTTGCATCAATTAAACATAATGGCAACACACAAATACAAATGCTAAAAAACAGTGAAGATTACTAGCAACAAATTTGTAAAGATGCATTTATAAAATTGCATCATTGATAAATATTTGTTTCCCAACAATTAATTCAAAAACCATCACTTCATAAATGATGAATAAGCATTTCCAAATTTATATTACATAATTCAGCAAACTACAAACTAAACTTGTTCAGATGAAAGAATACAAATATACATGGATAGACTAAGAGAAACTCATCCACTTCACTTGATCAAGTTGTTGGCGATCATGCATTTTTTCCAAATGGGCATATCATGATCCATAATATCTTTTAGCTCTTTCTACATAAAAATCAAACAGAAAAGTTGTAACATGAAACTGACTGTACAAATCTAAAAACCAAAGCATGAGATAGAATTTAAACCAATAAAAAAAAAATAAAGCAATCAAACACAACATGTACATTCTGTTTTCTGTCGTTTAGAGTGAGCTGTACTGAAGATACAGTCGCACACATGTTCTGACTAAGTGAGCAAAAAACTCAACAAATTAAAAGGAAGATGAATCCACCTTATAACCATTTGGTAGGGAGCCAATGCCTACGCTTGGCACTGTACCTGATCATGAACAAAAGATGAACAAACGAGAGAGCAATAAGGCACCAGAAAAGACAAAAACACACTCCAAACTCACTTTTTATAATGTTGATACAAGAGGCTTGTGCAAAGGCCACACTCACTGTCACCACCATGGACAAGCTACTACATGGTATATAACATGCATAGAAAACATATAGTATATGAAAAGCAGAAACTTGAAACCAATAAAAAGATTCTCAAAGAAATCAAACAGAAAACTGAAGATTAAGATTACTCAAATATTGAATCAAACAAATAAAATTATCAAAAGAAAGCAGATGATACATCCAGTTTTAGGGAATCCAAAGAATTGGGTAGCGCCAAAAAATCAGGGATCCACGATACCAATTAACCACAGAATAGAATAACTGAAAATCTCTTTGATGGCATGGAATAATTGGAAGAAAATGACTAAAGAACAACAAAACATAACAAAGTATACATATTAAAAAATAGGAGGAGGATTCACACATGTATTATTTTTACATGTATTTTTCCATGTATT
>JAYMTK010002867.1:0-13105 GCA_036897405.1 Pelargonium myrrhifolium | reverse complement strand
AAAAAAATGTTGTCCTAAGAATTATAGACTCGTGCTGATAACGTGTTATGAAATTGATTGGAGCAAGAACAAAATAAGAAGACAAGAACAAGAGACAAGAGAAATAGGGAGAGTAGAGATTTTGTTCATACCTTTCAAACTTGTAATTGATACAAAAAAAGACTCTTTATACGGAGATAAATAACCTTGTGTATTCCTATCAAAAATAAAAAATACAATTTAATCTATACGAAATCTTCTTACTACAAGTAAAAAAAGAATTTAGGAATACCAACACAGTTGACAAAATTGAGTCGTAATAACAAGTGAACAGAGACGTGAAGCAAGACATAGTTGGAGGCAGGAGATTGAAATTGCTGCAAGTAACAGAGAGAGAGAGAGAGAGAGAGAGAGAGAGAGAGCTGAGAAAAGAAACATGGCAGGTCAAGGAAACGGATCTATACTCCAATTCGTGCCGATGCAGAGTGTGGTCGACGAGGGTTTCTGGCATCGTCTCTCCTCCTTGAAACTCAACACGCTTGGCCTCGACGATTCTCCTATTCCCATCACTGGTACCTATCCTCCTCCTTTTCCTTCCAATCTTCCTTGCTCCCTCTCTCAATTTTGTTGCCATTACAGACTTGTTTTGGACTGAGATTTTCAATTTTGATCTCTATGAAGCTCCCGTTGCTTTCTTTCTTGGAGAGTTTCATTATTAGCTATATTGTCATCTTAAATTCTTATCTAAGAAACGCCCATAGAATTCTGCTTAATTAGGTTGGGCTCTTGTTTCGATTACTCAGCTCAGGTCCCTATAAACTTAAATTTGACTCAAAATTTCATGAATCTGATGATTTGTTGAAGGATTCTATGCACCTTGCTCACATTCTCAAGTATCAAATCATTTAACTCTTCTCGCCGAATCTTTTCCACCGGAGCCTAGTGAAGAATCATCATCATCGGTTAGTCGAGGAAATAGGAATAGATGCCCTGTTCCGGGTACTCTTTACAACACAAACACTATTGAAAGCTACAGGATTCTCGACAAAAAGGCTTTGCTGAAGGCTGAAGTGGAGAAGGTAACATGTTTGATGCTATTATAAATGCAATCGTTGAATTGTATTTGTAGATGAATTGGGCAATATGTTCATGCATATTTCATGTGGCAACCTTGTCTCTTGTTGGTGATTAGATTTGGGAGGACATTCATTCTGGTAAAGCTGTGGAGGACTGTGCAGTACTTTCAAGGTTCCTTATTATCTCATACGCTGACTTGAAGCAGTGGACTTTCCATTATTGGTTTGCTTTCCCTGCTCTGGTGCTTCATCCTGCTGCAACTTTGGTTCATTTGAGGCCAGCTTCACAGTGGTTTAGCTTGGAAGAGGTTTTTATATAATTTACTGTTTGGAATGTGATTTATTCAAGGTAGTTGTTGGGATTGTTAATGTAAAGAATGTATTTGTTGCATATAGGCAGTATCTTTGTCAGCAGCTTGTAATGAGTGGCGTAACTCAAGCTCAACAGCAGGTAAGTTTTTTTACCCGACAATTAAATGCAAATACTACTTTTTATTTGTTTGAACTTTGTGTGAGTTGTTTTCCTTGTGTATATAATGAGGTGGAATATGCTCATTGGTTTGGCTTAGCCAAAGTCACAAAATTATATGGCTTAGATTTCTTTCTCTCACTGCGTGTCTATATATAAATTATAGATTAGCTTGGCAATCCTAATTGACAGCAATCTGCAACAGATGTACCGTTCTTTCTTATCAGCATCGCTTCAAATTCAAGTGTCACTATCAGGCATCTAAAAGATTATGAAGCATGCCAAAATGATGGTCAAAAGGTCAGCTCACACTACTCACAACTCCTTAGGTTATTTGGAATCTAGTTTACTGTTAGAGAAGGCAGTTCTAGACAAATATATTGTTGATCCTAGGATTGTTTTCTATGATCCAAATAACATATATGCCTTTTTCATAAACCTACTGCACATGCTATTGGCAGCTCTTATTTGGCTTTTATGACCCGTGCCATCTTCCAAACAATCCTGGTTGGCCTCTTCGCAATTTCCTTGCACTTATTTTTACAAGATGGAATATCAAGAAGGTCCAATTCTTATGCTACCGGGAGAGTCGTGGGTTTGCGGATCTGGGGTTATCCCTTGTTGGTGAAGCCTCGATACCAGTTTCACAAGGTAGAGCGGCAGAAATTGGGTAACAGCTCTATTCGGATTGATCAATTTTCTCCCAGGAATTCAACTTTTGTTATCTACACTGACTTCTCTGAACTTGTTAACAATGTCTAGAGTGGAGAAATCGTCATTGTGTACCTAATGCTGTTGGATGGGAGTCTGGCAAGGGTAAAGGATCCAAGCGTGTTAATCTTGCCAAATCACTGGATCCAACAAGGTTGATGTCTCTGCATTATAATTCTAGGGTCTCTAAAATTATTTTTCCCATTTTGACTGAGCTATATGAGATGATGCTTTCAGCTTGGCCATATCAGCTGCTGATTTGAATTTAAAATTGATGAGATGGCGCGCTTTACCATCTCTTAACCTAGACATCTTGTCTGCAACCAAATGTCTTCTTCTCGGGGCTGGTACACTTGGATGCCAGGTTGCTCGTATGCTTATGGTGAGTGTGTTCAAGTAGTGATTATATTATGTCTTCACATCATATCCTGGTTGTTAATACGTAATGTGTATTTTCAGGCATGGGGTGTCCGAAAAATCACACTACTTGACAATGGCCGGGTGGCCATGTCTAATCCATTGAGACAGTCCCTGTATACACTAGATGATTGCCTTAATGGTGGTGAATTTAAAGCCAAAGCAGCAGTCAAAAGTCTCAAGCAAATATTTCCAGCTGTGGTAATTGCTTTTATTTCTTGTCCCTTTTAGATAGAAGGAACTCTATTCCAACCTCCAATTTTTATAGCAGGGTGGTTAATTCTCTTAAAACTAAGCATTTATGTCATCACTGCTCTTGTAGGAAGCAGAAGGCATAGTGATGGCTATACCAATGCCTGGCCATCCTGTTTCTAACCAGGAAGAAAAAAGTGTCCTTGATGATTGTAGTTACCTGCGTGATTTGATAGATTCTCATGATGTTATTTTCTTGTTGACGGATACAAGGGAAAGTCGGTGGCTCCCTACACTTCTTTCTTCCAGTGCTAACAAGGTGGGCTTCTTCATTATTTGTATGTTTCTTGAACTGGATGCAGCAAAAGAACCTATTATCTAGGGAATAAAATTACCCTAAACAAGGGTTGCTCAGGGGTGGATAAGGATTTTTGACCTTAGTAGATTGCTCATTAGGAATACTAAAAAGTCTGCTCAATTGCTGTGATCTGCATGATTTTAGTTATTTCTGATGCTGTGTTCTTGCTCAATCTTTTGGATTTAGTTGTATTTGTTGACTTCATTCCTTGTAGTTGTATTACATATTGATTATCCATTGATTGATTTCATTGTGTACCTATATGCGTACATAACATTCTCTGCAGATTACTATCACTGCGGCTCTAGGGTTAGATAGCTTTTTGGTCATGCGCCATGGAGTTGGCCCTATTAGCTCTACCTATGACTCCAAAGATGAAGCTGCAACTGCTATGTCCGCTGATATAGGTGGCATTTCGCTAACAGATAAGGATGGAGGGAGGAGAAGATTAGGCTGTTACTTCTGCAATGACGTAGTTGCACCAATTGATGTAACTTTCTAAATAAAGTGAAGCTGATATTTTAGCTGTTTCACGGAAGTTAATCTAAACAGCTGATGTTTTTTTTGTGTGTGTAGTCGACTGCCAACCGTACCTTGGACCAGCAATGCACTGTTACTCGTCCTGGGCTTGCTCCTATTGCTTCAGCGCTTGCAGTTGAACTTTTAGTTGGGATCTTGCATCATCCACTTGGGTAACCTTTTTGAAACAATATTGCAATGATTGTGTATTTTATATATATATATATATATATATGTGTGTGTGTGGGTGTGTTAATTTTAAGACCCATCGTTGTAATATGAATATTTAGTAGTATTGGTTTTCTTTTGCATGTGATCTGATGTTTTGGTATTTAATTGTGCAAGTACAGTATATCTGCAGAGGGTGAATTTGCAAATTCCAATGATGGAGAAAGCCATGACCATCCTCTTGGTATTTTGCCCCATCAAATTCGAGGCTCCCTCTCTCAGTTTTCTCAGATGATTCTCGTGGGTCACTCCTCAAATAGTTGTACTGCCTGTTGTAGCACTGTAAGTTTGGTTGACCTCTGATTATGAGAGATTAGAATGATGCAGAATATTCTGACCTCATTTGATGAGCATGTTACTTTCTTAACAGTATCATTAACTACTCAGTCTCAGAGTAGCAATAACAGTTGAAATTTGGAACAAAACTGATTTTACATGTTTCTTTTTCATATATGCAACCTATACATGTTTCTCTTTCATATATGCAACCTATACTTCTAAATTAACAGCATCAGTATAAAAGTATTGATATGTTATTGTAGAGACTATAGGCATAATGAAATCATGGTTTAGTACACAACTAGTGAGATTGACCTATTAGGAGGACCAGAATTTGTGAATTAGATTGTTTCTGCCTCATCTTGAATAGCGTTTGAGTTAGAGAAGCTGAGAAATTGTTTGGTAAAAATTAAAGCTTCATTATTTCAGGAGAAGCTGAAGCCCAAATGGGTTTTTGGAGCCAAAAGCCGAATGCCAATTAAAGCATTTTATTTGTGCTTTAATGTGAAGCTAGTCTAGTGACCAGTGAGTATAAAATGGGTTTTTGGAAATTGGAATAGTGCTTTTGGAAAATTTTGCAACAGCTCAGGGTTGACCCAACAGATAAGGAAATCATATGTTTTGCATGTGCTCTTTTTGTTTTAGTTTAGTTCTATGTATAAGCAAGGTTCGGCACACCTAATTGGAACTACTTTGTCATATTACATAACTTCATTTGAATCTGCAGAACGCCAGTGGTTCATGAGAGGATCACATGGAAATGACGCGTCTAGTTATAAAATATCTGATTCATGATCGGAAACTCTCCGGGCAGATTTACTTATATTGGTTGCCTTAATTTTTGTATTGTTTCGTTCACAATTTGAATGTTACATCTCGACAATATGGAACATTTTCAGGTGGTTTCAGAGTATCGGAAAAGAGGATTGGAATTCATCCTTGAAGCAATTAACCACCCTACGTACCTAGAGGATATCACCGGACTAACAGAGTTGATGAAGTCAGCCAATTCTTTCAACCTGGACTGGGATAACGAGGAAGACTCCGACGACGAAGAATTTGTCGAAATTTGAAGAACCCCATGTTGTGGTGCTTAACTTGACTATGTTGCAATACCTTGTACCATCCAGACATTCACAAATTGTAAATAAACTTGGACTAGAAGGTAACAAGAATTCATGTTATTCAGGATGTTACAATGATACAGTGAAAACCGAAAGGAAATGAAATTTGTTGCAGTTAGCTGTGCTTATCATTTGTTTACATCACTTTGCTGAGTTTACAAGACCATAATTTCATTTTCTATCCTAAAAATACCCAAAACTAAAGCTCTCCAAGTGTTTATTATACATAAACTCATATTTATACCTTCAAGACGTGGTAATAATGACTACAAAATTCAAGACCACAGACGTCCATTCCTGCGAACGTCTGATAGAATAGTCCGCGCCTGTGGCCCCGAGTCACCTCGCCATCTCGAGCCGTTTTGTAAACCGTAGAAAGAAGTCAAGAAATTTTTGTAGCACCCTGCCACTTTTTCCGCGTGAGCATTTGGGTCATCTTTCATGTCCCTCCATTTTCTCGAACCAGTGATCACTCTTATAAACCTGATAATGCTTTTCCTCAACAGATTTCTAAAAAATTCAGGACTCGGAATTTGGTTAAGTGTTGAAGAATTTATGGAACCTTTCCACCCCTTCCCAAGCTTGCCTCAAAGTGCTCTGCCAAACTCTTTATCGTTGTCTTATCAAGGCTCTTCTCAACGAGCATTCACCCATGACTAAGTTTCATACTTGGAGAAATTCAACCTTCCCGTGAAGTATAAAGACACAAGGGCCTCCTACGAACTCCTTTGGACAAATCATTCAAGAAGATAAAGCGATGCAAAACTACAACCCTACTCCAATGCAACACCAATAAATAAGTATCGCTTAGGAGGGAGGGCTACTAATACGTGACGTTCAATCACCACGTCAACCTTTCTTTAGCAAACCTCTGGATATCTCAAAGCCTAAAATATAACCTCCAAGACTTCCAAGGATAACCCTAACACTTTCATGTGTACTTAGAAAGAAAATCAGGAGTACGTCCTTAGAAAGTCTTTCTTGGAAATCTCTGAGTTTGTGTGCATCATCCAAAATGACTTCACACAAAACGAAGAATTTCATACGAAACATGCTACGCACCCTTTCAAGACCGTGACCCTGCTACAATGTTGTGTCCGTAGAGCTCGCACTCCTCGAAAACTTTCTCAAAACTCTTATTTGGATCCCTGAAGCCTCCATGAGACATTCCAAGTGACTTGTCCAAACCAGAGATCGTTAAGGCCATGAAAGTCACCTTATAAGTATAAGAGGTCCATTTTGTTCCATCACGCAAGGTGTGTGCAGTCTTTCAGGGTCACAACCTTTCTCCTAGTGTCATGGCATGGGGTCCACGCACCCTTGAGATGTCGCGGCCTTGCACCCATGCCGCGGCCCTAGAGTTCAAGCACCCCCGCGACTTCTTCAAAACTCTTCCGTTCCCTCAGTTGATTATTTACAAACGAATATCATTATGGCCACACAAATCCCTCTAAACAGTCGAAGGTGACCCATCTCGATTCTCCAAACGATGGATTCCTTCATACGTCCCACGCCGCTCACCCTTACGCAAGTTCACGCGAACAATGTTGCGTGCAGCTCCCATGTCATGGCCCTGAGCATGCTCGCATGAAAAGAGTTGCATACAACACTCACATCGTAGCCCTGATATGCATGTTGCGACTCTGAATTGCTTCCATTTCGTGACCTTGTTTTAGGGGTGTAACCGGCGGATCACCCGCCCGTTAAGGTACAACCCGAGCCCATCCGCCTAAGAGTGGATCAAGGTTTTTTAAACTCATTCCCGCACGTTTGGAGAAAAATATTAGCGGATTAGTTTTTTTTTTACACATTAGCGGGCCACCCGCAAACTGGAAAACTGTTTTGGGCCCAATCCCAATTAAGAGGAACATTATAAAAGCCCATGCACATATTCAAAATTTTGTATTTCATTAACCTTGGAGTGTAGAAATACAAACTGAGAGAATAGAAGTCATCCAATCTAACCTAATATGAGTGAAAAACCATTAGGAATGGATCACTTCACCTAGCCAAATGGCCTAACAAGATGGTCCAAGCCTAATGATGAAAAAAACACTCCTAACCTAATGGTATGACTCTTAAACTCTACATAATTGGTTACAAACAGTTGTTCAAAATTCAAACTTAAAACTTCAGAAAATGAAATGTCAAATACTCAAATGATCAGAGAAGATGAGAAGAATTAAGCAATGTAACAATAATCATCTAAGAACAGGTTCTCAAGGTTGGTTCACTTCAAACGTCAAACTTCAAAGGTTTTGGTATCCCAAGTCCAATGGTACCCAAGTCTGCATCATTTGTTGTGGACTTCGTATATATCAAATGAACCACATTTGAAGAACTCAACATGAAATTAAACTGAGAAATGAAAACAATAACATAAAATTAAACTATTCATTATAGAAATGTATTACCTTCATCTAAATCTTTAATTCTTTGCAGATAGTTATCAAGAGCAATTGGATTGGACTCAAATATGATCCAATCTTGAGTACAAACCAATGCTTCAACTGTTGTAGTGAGCAAAGAACTTATGTAGTCATTTAGCACCCTACCACTAGTGCTAAATGTAGATTATGAACTCACTGTTGAAATGAGAATGGATAACATATCTTTAGCCATTCTAAAGACTACAAGGAACCTTGCAGAATGGTTCTTCCACCGAACCAATATATTGAAATCACTTTTCATGTTTTCCAAATCCTATTTCAAGTATTTCTCAAGTTCAGATTTCACATTTGGTTGGGAACTTGAGATAAATTCTTGAAAAGAGGCAGAAAATGAATCTTATTGTGGTTCTAAAATATTAACCACATTTGAAGGAACCTCGAACAAAGGAGCAGTACTATGATTGTTGTTACTACCACCAAATCCAGAAAACACCCTCATGTATTTGTCAAACATCTAAGATAAAGTATTGTCAACTAAAACTTTTAGTTTTGAAGCTTGTTCAACAGGATACATGTTATCAATAACATAATGAACAAAGTACATCTTATGCCTTGGATCAAACAAATGAGTAATAAAAATGAACAGGTTAATTCGACAGACATCACCCCAATATTTATCATATTTAACTTTCATTTTTAATGCCATATCAGAAAAAGATTCATCACTACTCAACATGCTTTATTAATAACAACATAAAGCAATCTCAGTCAAGATGATATTATATGTCGTATATTTGGAACCCGACACCCGAACAATTAAATCATGGAAATGTTTCAAAAAAGGCATAAAGCTTTTAACAACAACCCAATCATCATCACATATCATGCCAAAAGGTTCATTATTCTTTCTAGTTTTTAATTCTAGTTCAAATGCAAGCATAGGATCATCATGCTCATATTTTTTTAAAATCAATTCATATTTTAAAGCAGCAAGCAACATCAGATAAATAGTGTTCCATCGTGTTGGAACATCCAAACACAAACCAGATTTAATGCAAATGTTCTCTATCAAGGCTAAGTTCTTAAACTTCCGCAATATGTTTGGAGATAACTTTATGTATCTCACATCAGCCCTAATTCTCTCCACTGACCTACCCAAAAGAGAAACCCTACTACCAACAACTAGGTTTATGATATGAGCAATGCATCTCATATGCATAAACCTAGCCCAAAGTACACTACTAGCCCCACTGAATTTTTTCTTCAAATAGGACAATGCAATATCATTAGATGATGCATTGTCCACTATAATGATCAAAATTTTATCAATATCTCATTCATTCAAACATGTCTCTACTGTTTTCCCTATATCCCCCCCATTTATTACTAGTTATAGGACATAAATTAACAATTTTTTTTTTTATGCAAGTTCCATTCATTATCAATAAAATGAGCAATCAAACAAAGATAATTAATATGTTGGACATAAGTTCAAGTATCTGTTGTTAAAAATATATGAATGGAGCTGTCCTTAAAAAAATGATTCCATTTTAATCTTTTCAGTCTCAAACAATAGCATAACATCCTTATAAAGCGTAGTTCTATAGGGCACAGAGAACATATGACAATTAGTTTGAACAAACAACCTCAAACCCTCCCCATGAACAAAAGTGAAAGGTAATTCATCAATAACAATCATTCTAACTAAAACATTTCTAGTCTCATTTTGATCAAAATTCCATGTTTTTAAACCAATTATTTTCCCATCATCCCCAGTTATAAATGCAAGTTTAGTTTGACCCTTATTAACTTTAGAATCAGGGTTAGCTGCACAAGTCCTATGATGCTTAAGCAAACTACTACTAGTCCCTAAAGTATTAATTTCAACCTTATATTTCCTACTACAATATTTGAAAATAGAAAAAAAAAACACCACTTTCATATTTCTTAGTCTTAGTAAATGTAGTCTAAGCAGGAGATACCTTCCTTTTACCTGAGCCTCCTTCTGCAATAGTTGCTTTGCCTTTCGGCCCTTTCTCCCTCTTCAGATTGCCACCCTTGCTTGTAAATTCCAGAGTACTATGAACAAGGCTTGTTCCCATGGCAATAACAAAATGTGTAAAAGTCCTCTACAACTCCGATCGTTCGATGCCTTTTGTTTTTGGCTTCCCCGAAGTGATTTTTTCACGTTTCACTAAGGTTCATCATGGTTCCCCACCTCACCAGGACATCATCAAGGCTCCCGTTTTGCCAATACTTCTCCAAGGGTCTAGCCCTACTGGGCTACTACGACGACAACTCGTTTGGTTCAAACACTAAGATGCTAGCCCGAGTGGTAGAGGTTCTTAGAGGCTTCACACCCTCGTACAAATTGAAGGTCTTACGGATTCTCCGAAGCCCGTCCGACGTTCGTGATCGACACGCCCGGAAGGATATAGCACAATCCACAGTTGGCCCTGAAGCTGACCGATGACTGATATTTTGTACATTTATTTAGCTCTAATTCATATCATTTCTAGCACATTTCTCCTTTATTTTCATCTACTTTGGTACCCGTAGGTCACATGATCATCACATTTTTCCCCTTATGATATAATTTAGTGCATAGTGTGAATTTGGTATGTTTTGGCTTAAATCTGACCTAAATCATCTCTAACTAACTCACATTTTGAATATTTAGTTTGTTGGAGTTTATTAGGTCAAGGATATTGCAATGAGCAAGGATAAAGATGATTTGAAGTTCAAATTTGGCACATCAGGCCTGTGCCGCGGCACCACAATCTTATCCTCAATTTGAATTTTGAAATGAGATTATGTTGGAGAATCAAGGCTCTGTGCCGCGACACAACACTCTTAGCAGCCTATAAATAGGCCATCTATGCAACCTTTGAAGAGGAGAGAGTGAAGAACACAAGTGATACAAAAACACACTTAGGATTGACGACCCTCAAGTCCAAGGGTTCATGTTCATCAACACGAACCATTAAGCTGATCTTGTGGTTCCCCTGTTAAGGGTTGCAAGTGTAGTTATATTTTGTTCTTGAATGCTTTGTATTTATTTGGATTTTATGAACATGTGTAGTTTACTAGTAACTCTTTATTTGTCTATGAATATGAGTAACTAATTCCCTTTTGGATTAGGGATATGGATTGAGTTTTGTTTGGTTAATTAGTAGAGATGGCTTTATGAAGTTATGAATATTATTGTTCTCGTGATTCACTAAGCTTAATGCTTGCGAGTGAAATAGCTAATCATTAGCATGATCGTAGTATGTATCGCCCGTAATTGGGGGTATTATATGGGTTGAATCATGAGGTTGAACGATCACATCTTCAGTGATGGACTCTCTTCGCTAGCTAAACATCCCACTTCATGCTAGACTATATATGATCCCATAGCAGTAATATTCCTTGGGACACAAATTACTAGGGACCATTTCCCCGGTATTCAGTCTAAGTTAGGGTGCACCTTACCACTATTAAGCTCTTGTATATCTATTGGTTGAGTAGCAATAATAACTTGACTTCCTCTAGCCTAATCTTCTATTAACTTAACATTCACTCGTTGTTCCATATCCCAATCCATTGCTCAATCGAACTCTATCCTTGATATTTACTGTTTTATGTTTATAATATCGTGACAACCAAACCAACCCGCAAACTGCTTATTGTTTCCTGTCTTAATTACCTGCGTGAAATTCTTCAACTAGTGATCGAGTCCTTGAGTATCGATATCTGAATTTACCGTCCTATTATTACTTGACGACACTAGTATACTTGCCAGAGCCGCACCACTGACCCCACCTTGTCAACAACCAATCACACGACGACTCGTGACAAATTAGGTTTGTAAGTATAAATACATCTCTCTTGATAAGAAAAAGGGTTACACAATTTACATTGAGACACTATCTCTATACTTTCTCTCTTTATAAGATCTCTAGCTTTCTGTGATTTTCGGCCGAGATCATACTCTTATGCTTGAGGCGGAGTCCCGGAAACACATCCAAGGCCTCTGTTTTTGGTGTGTTGCCTAGTGCAGGTCACATGAAGCCAAAGCCGTGGACTCAAGCCTTCACCTCCATTCCCAAGGGCCCAAGCCTCTGACTTCATCCCGTACTTCAACAATTAGAACATTTTTAACTTAACATCCTTAACACATGAATAATGCGACAAACACTTCTAGTGCGTTCGATTTGACCCGTTCAAGAACGACACTTTATACATTCTAACTTGTAGATTAAGTGTGCAAACAATTTAATTTTAATTTATTTAGGCGATGTTAACAATTGAGTGGGAGTGCTTGATCAGTGGTTAACCTTGACGTAGCCTCCTCTCTCGGTGAAACGTAATCATCAATTCGTCACCTACGCAGACAGATGGAGAATTTGAAAATTGTGGAACAATCATCATTGTTAACTGGATTTGTATATATGATCATCATTACTTGAGCAACCTAGTACCACTTTTGACGATGAGATGTGAAATTCATGGAAGTCTCTTCGTTATATCCTTACACCATTCTTTACACCTTTCAAATTGATACATTATTGACTACTCTCCTGGGTCTTGAGGCTTCTTCTACAAAGAATTATTTTGTACACAAAGTTCAACATGCCATTACTTTATAAAATAAAAAGTATATACTACTAAAATTAGTGACAACTAAATCAATGTTTCATGCCTTCAAAATATAAATATATCAAAAGTTCATGTATAAAGAAAAGGTACAATGTTATTTTGATTAATGTTTTGGGTTTAAGTTTTACATCTGATTCATTAAATAATTTTGTTTGATAAAAATATCTTAAAAATCTCTCATTAAAATTTTAATTATATTTTTGCCTCATAAAAGAAATGAAAATAACGAGAAAATGATTTGCTCGAAAAAATTAACTACAATTGTTCGCTAAGTTTGACGGCTGATTTTATTGGCACTAAATTTCGATGCGTGTAACCTTCCTTCTATGTTTGTCTAATTGCTCATGAATTTGTTTGTCGCGTCACAACAAAAGTTTGTTTAATGTTTCGCTCGTCATTAGAGTTTTTGAGATTTAATTTAGGGTTTATCATGTTTGATGTCTGAATTATATGTTAAAAGTAATTGTCTAGAATATACATGTGATGCGCCTAAAATGTGTCTAATCTTAAGCACACCACTCAAATGATGATTAAGTACAGATTAAGTAAAGGTTTAGTGTTAATGGTGTTGTTCTCGGTCAAACTTAGTCCAAATGTCCAACGGGTTACTGTTTGTCTTTCTTCTTCCTTGTGTTCTCTCCGATTTGCAAACTGGTGCCTACAAAATGAACACACCCAAGAACGAGACCCAGAGTGTTTCCGGGACACCGCCTTCGGTGTGA
>JAYMTK010002866.1:0-13105 GCA_036897405.1 Pelargonium myrrhifolium | reverse complement strand
TTTAAATTATGAAAATCACAATAGCAAAAAACCAAGTCATTTCTCAAACAAACTTAGGGTTGGCTACTTGAATCACTTAGCAAAACGCCTTTGAATCTTGTACTCAAATTCCCTTTTCCATTTTATCCTATCTAATGTCATTTCTTATCATTTATTTTTATGTTAACTTAAGTCTACTTCTATCCCATTTACATTTTCCTAAATGATTTTTCTCACTTTTCTTCAGTGTCTCTAGTCTCCCAAAGTTGCTCATGCCCAGATCATCCTTGGCAATTTTCCCTCATTTTATCTCCAATTTGTGTTACTCCAACTCTTGCTTGGATAATTTCATTCTCAATCTCATGAAATCTAATGTTACCACAAAACGACCAAACCATTCTCATCTTTGCTGCCCCCATCTTATGGATTTGGAGTTTGGAGTTTGGAGTTTGGAGCCCAACTTTTTTAGTCTCATACAATATTGTTGACCATACAACTAACATATAAACTTTTCCTCCAGCTTTAAAGGGATTCTTTATCACAAAGAACTCCCTATCTCATCCTCTTCTTCAACTAACCCACAATACAACCTGTTCAATCTCCCCATCCTTTTAAATTATTGATCTGAGGTACCTAATGTGGTCACTTTTAGCAACTTTCTTATCTTCTAGCATAACGGAATTGTAGATGCAAATAATAGTGCTATCCTGCTCATCGTTGATGCTTGTACAATTAAGTAATAACATCAAGATTTCCTGTGTGATGTACAAAATATGCCTCGGTGATCAACCATGAACATAGGCCATAGACAATTATTGAGAAGATTAGATTAATATTCTGCATCCACTGACCGTATGTTTTTTTTTACTAATGGCTAGGATCTTTCACTTAAATTGTATATGATGTAAGTAAAAAGTTATTTGAAAGTAAATTGTTAAACACCTCCAGCTTAAATATTATCTGATGAGATGGCTTGGTATGTATTTTGAGTTGGGGAAAGGAGACGATTTACTGCTCATAGAAGCTTTTCTATCTTAAAAGAAGTAAGTTCATCTAATTGGGTTTTTGCATTTCTCTGAATTTCTACCAGTCGAGAAAAAATTAGACCGGAAAAGGAATTACAAAGAGCCAACAAGCAGATATTGAAGTGTAAACTTGGACTTCGTGATGCAATTCGCCAGCTGGATTTGCTCAGTTCAATAGGATGCATCGAAGACTCTGTGATTGCCCCGGATGGATCTATTTGCCATGAACATGTAAAGCACTGTATCATTATAACATATACTAAAGACATGGGTAACTGAAGAGGTTGTTTGAATTCCTAAAACTTTTGCCTGCTGTTTTGTACGAGTATATGAATCTAAAAATAAGAAACAAAGGATGATTGAGAAAATTGGAGGCAAGAGGGCTATCATTTTCAAACATTATTGATATCTAGTGGTTACCTTTTTTTTTTTTGCTGGACAACATTGTGTTTTATTAATTTATTATTGTTTTGATCAAATTCTTGAGGTTTGCCAGCCCTTTAGTCTGGACCAATTGCTCTATGACTATCAGCAATTCCTTATTTGCACCATCCAGATCATGTCTAAATTTAACTTTCATTTCATGTTTGTTGCATTAGATATTCTGTGCAAAATGCAAACTCGGTGAAGCTTTTCCAGATAATGACATTATTCTATGTGATGGAACATGCAATTGTGCTTTCCACCAAAAATGTCTTGATCCTCCATTAGAAACAGAGAAGAGTAAGCTTGCATTGAGTTCCTTTTCTTATTGTACAACTGAATTATGAATGTAGTTTCTTTTTGAAGATGCCTAAATTCAAATTGATATTTATAGTTCCCCCAGAAGATCAGGGCTGGTTTTGTAAATTTTGTGACTGTAAGATGGAAATACTGGAAGCAATGAATGCGCATCTCGGCCCCCACTTTTCTGTGGACAGTCATTGGGAGGTAGAAACCTTCTAGAATTTTTAAGCTTGATTTGCTTACCTGCTATGTCAATTAAAATAATAGTCATTTCTCCACGGTACAGGATATTTTTAGAGAAGAAGCTGCCTTTTCAGCTGGTGGGGGTGGATTACTGAAGTCAGAGGAATTATGGCCTTCTGACGATTCGGAAGATGAAGATTATAAGCCTGAGAAGAGGGAAAGCAATTGCACCGTCAGTGGGGAAGACAAACATGACAATGCATCTGAGGATACAAGCAGTTCCACCAGCTTGAGTTGGTCTTTAGATGGTGAAGTATTTTCAGGATCCAGAATGTTGGAGGAGGGTCTGGACTCCAAAAATCATTTGGTCATTAGCAATATGGATTCTGATGATCCCAGTACCGGAGAAATTGTAGCTGGCAGCAGACGAAGAAGTGCTGTTGATTACAAGAAGTTGTATGATGTGAGTATCTCAAAAGTCTTCATCTTGACAGTGTATTGATTAGCTGGTTTCCTGGGAGATAGAAGAAGATAATTTATGGTGGCTAGGTATGAAAGCTGTTATATAGATGTATAGTTATATGTAGCCATTTGAATAATCTCTAGCTGCATTTATCAAACATTCAAGGGGAACAATTAGAGGTTTAGTTATCATGTTTTTGAGCTAAGTTGCTGAAGGAATTCTACTTGCGGAGTTACTGTTTATTTCCAATGGAAGGCCAAAGACAGGAAAGAAAAAATAAAAATGATAAGAAAGTAAAAACTTAGTTGCATGAACCTTGTGCCTAAATTTAGCAGCAAAGTTTCTCAGTGCTATCTTGCTTGGAAAATTTCTAGTTTGTAAGACATTTAATGTATGCCTTATGCAGTATTGCAACGCAGAGGTGCTTTTAGATGGGCCTTCAACTATCAGCTTAAACTTTTAGTTGAGTTGGTTCTTTACATGGTATCAGAATGTTGGTGACTAAAGAGGTCCCGGGTTCGAATCCTACCGCCACCCATATTAAATTCCAGCACAAGGCAATGAGTGGACCTATGCATGGGCCACGTGCAAAGCAAAAATGGGCTTGCACGTGAGGGTGCGTGTTAGAGTATAAAACTATTATTAGGTCTTCAACTATCAGCTTAAGCTTTTAGTTGAGTTGGTTCTTTATGAATATCATGTTTGAATTATTTACTATCCGAAAGCATAGCATAGTGGCTTAGCTGAAGCTTTGAGGGATTAATTTACCTTGGTATGGGGTGTGGATGTGTGTGTGTGGGCAATTGCCAGTGTAGGTATCTTGTTGACATATGGGTACTTTTGGGGTGAAGTGAAGAGTCTTGGTGATGAAGTTTAAGGTTACTGGCTTACTGCAGTTGTTGATTGTGTAATTTCAGTTCATTAATCAGAATACAGGGAAAGGATGCTCAGTGCAGTTGGTGATTGTGTAGTGTCATGTTATTTTGTTTCCTAACAGGAAATGTTTGGAAAGGATGTTGTTGGATGTGAACAAGTTAGCGAAGATGAAGACTGGGGTCCTACAAAAAGAAGGCGCAGAGAGAAAGAATCTGATGCAGCCAGCACTCTCATGACTCTGTATGAAAGTGAGAAACAGTATCCAAATGTGGAAGTCATAGGAGTGGATGAGAAGCCTCCTTCAGGCCCACAGAATAGAAGACGGCTTTTCAGAATTCCCTCCCATGCAGTAGAGGTAATGGGAAATATTTTCTTAACATGGGAATAAAATCGGAGCATAATGATAGGAATTGAAAATCTATTTTATCACGTTGCTTTCATCTCCTTATACCTTTTATGCCTTGTATCAGAAACTACGTCAAGTGTTTGCCGACAATGAACTTCCCTCCAAAGTTGTCAGGGAGAATCTTTCAAAAGAGTTGGGTCTTGAACCTGAGAAGGTAAATTAAATAGTAATAGTATCAAAACATTAAGCAATTTTTCACAAGATTAATGTATAGTCATCTGAAAACAGATCTTCAGAATGTATGTTTCAGTCACAAGCAAATTTTACATTTAGCCCATTCTTTTATATATATCAACCAAGCACATGCATCTTTTTCTAGATTATATATTCCTTGAAGAGCAAATAAAAATTAGTTTAATGAAAGTTTCAGCAATTGCATTTGGCATTTTTTCTTATTCCAAATTGGCCCAATGAGCTGAGATTCACAACTGGGGGTACCTCTACCCTTTTCCCATTACCCCTCCCCACCCAACAAGATTTGAACCCGCAACTTCCACTAGAGAAGTGTGATGGTTGAACCATTGGGCTTTCCCCTATGCGACCGGCATCAATGGTTGGTCGCCATATGAATGGACTAAAGTAAATTAAGGTGGAATTCAGTAAGAGATAATTGGTGAATCACATGGCATCTACATAAACTACTTTTTTGGCTTTTAAAACAGGTCATCTCTTTCGTTTCTCAGCTCTTACCTTTAAGTTGATTTGTATAGGTTAGCAAGTGGTTCAAGAATGCGCGGTACATGTCCCTTAAAACCAGAAAGGTAAGTTCCTGCTCAACATTCTTCTTCTCTCCGCTTTTATGGTTTTCAGTCACATATCTAAAATCTTCTGAAGAAAACAGAGATGCTTTTCAAACCTAAGTTCTTAGTTCTTGTCCTATTGAAACAGGATCTTTGTTTTAAAATTTATATTTATTGATACAAATCCCTGAGAACTGAAAGTAGGATATGCACAAGAACTTTGTGATCCTGTATTGTCAGAATTCTTACTTTAGAATTCTCTCGAACAAGCCGAGGGAGAAAGTCCAAATGAACACCATATTATTAATTGCCGTAGAATCTTGAAGGGTTCCAAATTTGACGCTAAGAATACAAAATCATCTTCTGTGTCATCAGTTGTGAACTTAACAGAGACTGTGGTTCATACTCAAAAGAATTTTGAAAAGGTTTACCAGAGGAAGAAGTCTGTAAGCAGTTTTTTAAATAGAAAGCATCATAGAAGAATTTCATTTGACTCACCTGCCAATAGCAACAAGGTATATCCATTAAGAGTCCTTTTCCCTCGTGAATCATGACTCGAAGACTGTCTTTATTGCAACTTAAGAAACCCCGTGAATATTTCTGGTTGCTTTCATGGCAAGACATGATCATGTCTGCATTATTTGATCGATAATTCCTTGTAGGGAAGTTCTGTCGAGTTTTTTTTTTTTTTTTTTTTTTTTCTTTTTGTTCTTCCTAGCATAACAGTTTTCTTTCAACTTGATTTCATACTAGATCAGAGAAGGTTGAGAATTTAGTTATCGTAGCCCATGTGTGATCCCGTACAGTAACTTTGATTCTCCATGTCAGAAATTTTGCCCTCTGCCAAAGATGTTAATGGTATATAGTTTTGTGGATTTCAGGTTATAGTGGAGTTTGGTGACGACATCAGCTTGAAGAAGCAGTTGATGGCCAGTGGTTGCGGTTCACAAGAGGTGGAACTGGAAATGAGGAGACTCTTTAAAGCGAAGAGTAGATTAGAAAATATGGAGCGGACATTGCTAAGATTCAAAACTGACAGAGGTAAGAAGTCCAGAGAATCGTATGAGCAGTCTATAATTTATGTTCCCATAGCAGAGCTCAGGGAGAACTTTTAACCTTCTGGACCATTTTTGTTTTTTTGTGTGCACAAAATAGATCAAGCTTTCCAGATTTCTAGTTGCGAAAATATAAAATAAAAACTCTTTTTAGGTATAATAACAGTATTCATTCACTTCATGCTAGATATAGATATAGAGAATTGATTCTTTTGTATTTGTGTAAACCTTTGAACTGGGAGGTATAATAACAGAAATATTCATTCAATTCATTCTCTTATTAGGTGAGGTTAGAAGATAAATACCAAAAATTTCAACAACCTTTGAATTTGTATAATCTAAATGTACACAATACATCAATTTATGGAGACTCAAAACTATCAAAAAGCTCGTCTGCTGCAGAGTAGTCATCCACTTGTGTTCATGCATCACTTCTGGTGTGATTCAACCTTCGCCGCTTTGGCTTCTAGCTGGGGCCTCAACTGCACAAGTATACATCATAACGATGATATGACAATGAAGTCGGTGTATACCATCAAAATAGAATATACGCTATGAGTTTTATCATTGCTTCAACTATATCATAAGATTATTATCTTAAGTGATCCCAAATCGGTAAAACATCACTTAAGATAATATACGTGAAACTCTTCCGGTGAGCTCAAACCTCTTTGCCATAACTCAGCTGCACATGCAATCTAGTATAGCTACACAATTCAATAACTACAATGTAAACACATACCAACTTAATATACTTCAGTTGCTTTAGAACTTCATCAGTCTCCAACTCCTGTGACAAATATAGATAAGAAAGAATTGCTATGGAATCAGCAATAAACATATAAATACTATTGATTTGAAGATATACACCATGAGTCACACATTCAAATACCAGAAGATGGAATAGTAGAGGTAGTGTTTGTCGTTGACGACCGTCACTTTTGTGGCCGTGAAGTTTTAGAATTGGAAACATTGAAAAAAAGGACAGAGTACATAACCCTTATTCCAGCAAGCTTGGCATTTCACCTATATATGGTATAGGTGATATTTATCCCAACCCTTATTCCAGGTTGTTCGAGTAACCCTAGGTAGAACTTGGTCATGAGGTCGGAACAGCTCTTCTACACAGATTTACAATAGTTTATTCCGACCTCAAGACTTTCCCTGTACAATGTCAATTACCAAAGAAAATCATATGTTCTATAGGCACGCCGTGGACAAAAAATGAGCTGGTATTTCACCTGAGGCACAGCACAGTCAGCATGTGTTGGATCCCAGAGCACAGAGCAGAAACACTCCCAGTTATCAGTTTGGACTTCAAAAAGAGGAGCCCTGTGAATCCAAATAAATTCAAGAAAATTAAGCATCATCAATTAACCACGGTCATATATGAAAAGTCATTATACAGACGAGAGCCAGGGAACCTAGGGACGTAAAACACAGCAAAGAAATTTTCAAATGGTATCCTTCAAATATGGAATGCAGTTTCGACATTGATTTTCAACTAAATCATAATATTCTTTAATTAGGTTTTCCCATTGGCAGAAGCAAGTACTGTGTTACATTCGTAAGTGACATAGTTAACTCCATATTAAAAATTTCCAATAGACAGTAAATGGTTGCATAGAAGAGTTTCTAAGGGATGATCAAAAGGGCTTGTTAGATGTTTCCCCTCTTCTTTCTTCTATTTCCAACAGTGACACTACATAATCCACCTCATCACATTTCCATATTTCTCCACAATCCACATTCTAACACAAGGTTTTATATGTTGGATTAACTTGTATACCATTTTTAACAAATCTACCAATTTCATGACAACTCAATACTGCAAGAAAAAGTTACTCCATAACACATTGTAGGAGAAAAAAGGATACGACTCAAAACCATAAAAATCGACGCATGAGAACTCAAAATAGAAGAATATTTTTTCACTCACCTACGCCACTTTCCACATATGGTTCCACTGTCAGCTCTTGGACCATCTCTAATTTCTTGACATTGAAGCCAGTTACCTATGATGTTGCGCCTAGGATGCTGATCAGAAGTCCAATCCTATGGCAAAGGATCAGAGTCATATCTCTCCCTACAGAAATTCAATGCCAAATAGAAACTCTAATTACAAAACATGAATTGCCTTACAGGTTTAATACTATCTGAAGGACCCATTTCCAAATAATCAACAACGGTATCAACATCACTGCATCAAATCAATTCACAAGTTAAAGGTGACATCAAAGATGAGTCATATGTACAACAATGAAGAATGATCACCACTAAATTACACATCCAAGTAAATAGATGAACACTGTCTGACATGATCACACACAGAGTAACCAGAAATACTAGAAAGTGAAAAGGAAAAGATCATCTCCAATGCCAAGCAAACAAGGAACAAGTGCTACATAACGAACAACATCGTATACACAATTGACAATCTTGTATGCGCTCAACTATTCACAATTCTTGAAGATCTGATTCCCAAAGCTGGGCTAAAATGCTTTCACATTTCAACTCCATGTTCTTATTCACCATGGGAACCACCTTCCACATGTATCAACTCCAATATTTTCTCTGACAAGATCCATAACAGGCAGAAAGTTTTGCAGGAAAACAAGCGAGTAAGAGATGCATAGTTTAGAGAGACCCTCTGCCTATTTGCCACAAGTTGTCCATAGTGGTTCCTTCATATATGGCAGAAATTTTTGCAAGAAAACAAGCGAAAAGAGATGCATAGTTTACAGAGACCCTCTGCCTATTTCCCGCGAGTTGTCCATAGTGGTTCCTTCAATGTTAAATCTTAAAAGGGTTGAGGTTTAATAAGTTAATTGACACCGTCATCTCTTAGGAAGTAAAACTTCTACAATAAATGGTCAAGTATAGGCAACTTAGCAAAGGTCTGAAAAGGTCGATGACAATACAACTCATAGTGTAAACTAAATACCTGATCAAGTAAGTGTGTGTGTGTGTGTGTGTGTGTGTGTATATAGAAGAATACGAAAGACTTGATTTAACCCAGGCACTGTACATTGTGCCAATGAATGAGAAAAACATTCGACCAATAAGAGGCCTTCTTTATGACTAATCTCTGCTTAATCTTAGTACCTATTAGCCATGGCTCAGTACAACTAAAATGAAAAGGAAAATGAGCGAAGAAACATTCAATTGAAAATACAGCAAAAATCAAACAATTCTGTGTAACATGGGCCATAGCACTGTAACCAATGGTAAAATAAAATAGATCCATCCTCTCCAACAAGGACCAAAGCAAGGTAAAAATTTCTCAGTGAGAGATTCCTTCCAAGGAAAAAACTATCTTCCTGAGGTACTCATAGCACAAAGCTTATCAAATATATATTTTTCGTAATTGTATACAAGGAAGCAGGGACCAAGGATGAGACACAGAGCTAATAGGCTTATGTTAACTATCTTTGAAAGATAATATCAAGATTATTACTGAAAGAACATACTTTTCAATAGGACCCAACCAGTCAGGAACATCTGCTTGAAAACCTTTTCCAAATCGAACATTTGATGTATACAGCTCAGTATCTTCCATCATCAATGCTATAAGATCAGATTTGCCTTGAGATGATGCATTTCTGTATCGCCTCATTTCACTAGTGACATTCGGAAATTTTCTCTTAATAGTCTCTTTCAAAATTTTCTGCTTCTTTGTTGAACATGAATGACAAAACCACTCATCAATTGGCATTGTCTTTATGCGGGGCGTGTGGCAAGACAAATGAAATGCCTCTTCACAACAATCACAAATTAGCATGTTCAATGTTGTTTCTGTAAGGCTACAAATTTTGCATGCTTGGGAACAACTACTACCACTACTTACACCACCATCTTTAGAAGAGGCACAAGGTCTGAAAGGCCAAACTCTTTCAAGCTGGCCCTGACTTCTTAGCATAGAGATATAACGGTCCTTTCCAGATATATCTTTCCCAATGGCATCCACAGCAATTATGCTAGAAGAGGAGCACTCCCCAGCTTCATCCATTCTGGTCTTCTTGGTCACAGAAATGAGTTCCATATTTGACTTTGACGATGAGCAACTGTCATTTACACTGTCAACACATATGATTCTTTGCTGGCCGATTTTGGATGCTTTTTTAGTACCTTGGTCCTCCACATGTGAGCATGTATTTGTTGATTCAAATCTTAAAGAATTTGGTTCTCTACTGCATGCAAGAGGCACAATAGGAGCTTCAACAGCTGCAGATTCATGCTGAAATATTGAACCAATGTGCTGCTCCACAGCAGTCACCAAAGGAGCTTCGGAACTAACAGCAGATAGAGAATCAACACTTTTCTTTGTCTTTACCCATGTATCTGCTGACAAAATTGCAACAGAGTTCCCAAGATGCTTCCTCCGTTTGTATACAAAATTAGGCGCACCGCACTCGGACATAACCGTAACAGATGACAATTTGGAACAACTTATTGAAATATCTGAAAACAATGGATTATCAGCATCTTTGTTTCCCTCTGTGATTAAAGAAGCCTTCTGGCAACCATCATGAGGTTCATCACATTTTGGAAGCAACTCCCGAGTTTCAGAACCACGCATCCAATCACATAAAAAATCCGGTTTCCCAGACCCAATTGAACGAGGAAGGGAACTTGGTAACAACATTTTCACCTGAAGAAACTTTACGAGTGATTGAAGTATATTACTTTTGAACTCCCAAGTGCAATGAATAAATTCCGTTTATGCAGTTTCGGAAGTGATGATCCAAGTGAACATATAAGCAAGCATCATATATCACCAAACTATCACCCCAATGGAAGCTTCCTGATCATTCGGGGAGAAAAAAATGGTCAAAAAGCAATTAAATACCAGATAAATTTTTTTACTCGTTTATTGACTTATTCTTCATTTCTAATAGAAATTCAAAAGTTTCTTAACATATATATTATAATTATGTTTCTTACTATGTATATCCGTGGCTTGTCTACCCCTACCCTTTTAACTTTTCCTAATAACCTTCCTATGTTCCACATGTCCAAACCACTATACCCGATTTTCCCTCATCTTATCTTACACTAAAGCTAACCCAAATTTTGCTCAAATAGCTTCATTCCTAATCTTATCTTTCCTAGTGTTAGTGTTACCACAAAATCACTTGAGCATTCTCATCTCTGCTACCCCATCTTGTGGCTTTGGAGCCTTTATGGAGTCCAACATCTAGTGTCATAGAACATAGCTGATCATAATTATCCTATAAAACAATCTATTCAACTTTAGAGAAAAACAATCGCCACAGAAAGCTCCCAAGGCCCTCCGCCACTTCAACCAACATTGTCAGTGCAAAAGATAACATATACTCCATAATAAGAAAAGGAAGCAGAATATAAATGATTGGTAATAATTATCTATACAACAGCAGTCATTCATTTAAATGGTCTAGTTTTATCATCTAAACACACTTTCCTTGATTCTCAAGATAACCAAGTAGTTCATTTAAACCAAACCTACAAGACTTCCTCAAATTTCCCAAGGACAGAAACAACTGTTGGAACTTCTTTTTGAAGTATGTACTTCCTCAAGTCTCTTACCTTACTTACCATTTTTTTCTGTCTTAAGATAACACTAGAGAATGAATGAAACTAGCAAGCATGTTTATTCCTTTTAAATAGCAAAAACAAATTTCATAAACAGATTAACAATTTGAAATATAATTATTTTATTTTATTAAATATAAATCCTACTGCGGAGAAGGATACATGGGTACCAAATCCAATGAATGGAATCCCAAGACAGGATAGAAACTTAGAGCTAAATGAACTTAGCAAGCATGGGTACCATGCATGTTGAGCATTAACATATAATTTCGAATCCCCAACCTAGTCATCCAAATTTTTCCTGCCTCGTACCTGTCCAAACATCTTCAGGTCAGATGAAGAATATATGCCAGGCACCTCACCTACAACCTATTAATGGACCACTAACCACACCTTGAATTTTATCTAGGAAAAAAGTGCAAAGCACCAACTTCAATATCTCCTTCATTCTATCAGTGTGATAATTTTGTGGTCTTGATAAAATAAAGGCACGATTTCAACTGGGGTTTTAAAACAAGAAGAGCCTAGGTAGAGCATTAAGATTATAATATTTGTACAAGAACGGGAATCAATAATGGGAATGGGAATGAAATTATCATTGTTTTGGATTCAGACTTTTTGGTCATGAGAATGGGTCTGGAATGTGAATTCCCATTCCCAATCTTTATTTTATTCCTATTTCAAAAAAGTTAATCCAAATGCTAATCTAGTTCCTTCAAAGGCAGAGCAAAGCACCAACCCACTAATCAAACTTTTAATCACAAGACAAATGTTGGTTGTGCACTGTAGGTGAGAGCAACAAGCCCACTACTTGGCATCAACCACAACTTTATTCCTGTAAACAAGTTCAAATGTTTGTTTAGATCTAAGTTGCACCTCAGCTTCTTGTCTCAAATTATTAAAAACTCTTTACTTGCCAACAATCAGCTGGCAACTTTAACGTTAATGCTCCAAGGCATAGCTCGAGATGTTCATCCAAACCATACAATATAGACCTGTATCCAATTCTCAAGCCCTAAACCCTTTTTATTCTATCTCTGATTCCTAAGTTTCTCAAGCCCAAGGTAGATTGTTACAATGAGTTTCCATCCAAGTAAGGTAGGGTTTCAAGAGGACATTCAGTAGCTAATTGGTCTGCAGAAATTGTTCTTTGGGTTTTCTGATACAGACCATAATCTAACCCAACTCCGATTCACTAAATTTACAAAACATCGAGTAAATCAATATTTCTCTCCAAAAACATCATGACCCACAAATCAAATTATAGATTAAGGATAGAAAAACACCAAAGCAGCAATGCCAAACATTAATCCTTAGATTCTAATGGTAAGCAGATATGCCAATACAAAATTTGCTGTAATTGAAAAGGAAGTATTCAGAAGGTATTACCTGATCAGAAAATTGACAACAAAAATAAAAACAACCCACTAGGGCAACCACTTCAAAGGCTCAGAGCAACCCATCAACGCCCACAGAGTCTCTCTCTTTAAGACCCAAATAGTAATAATTTAAACCCAAAAAAAAAACTGCTTTTATGAGAGCACAGAAACAAACACATGCAATTGCAATCAAGTCTGTCTCTTCAATAACCCACAACAAATTTATGTTTCTCTCTGCAAACTTTGAGGGAAAAAATCTGTGTGACTCTGTTTCTGTAACCCCTCCATACTCTTATGCCTTTTTGTATTTTTGTTTCGGTGGCCAAAACGCTTTTGAAAGTAACACCGCACAACTAAACATCACAATAGTTCAAGGCTTCTGTTAAAATTGACTCATAAAAAAAATTAAAAAAAAAAAAAAAAACTGAATTCAAAAATTAGGAAGTACTAGAATTAAGAAATATATTGTTTTTTTCTTACAATTAAACAGAATAGGAAACATACTAAATATATTTCAACAGTTTCTCTTTGAGTTGGAGCATATGGAGACATATGTCTAACTTGCCAAGTAATACTTTACATGTTCTTATTGGTCCACTTTAAATTTCACTTGTGAAAGTAAACATTACTCTAATTTTTAAAATGTGCATATATATATATATATATATATATATATATATATATATAGGGTTTAATGTA